>CABHPP010140449.1:16469-27015 GCA_902168425.1 Peromyscus attwateri | reverse complement strand
ACTCAGCAGCGAAAAACAATAACATCATGAGGTTTTCAGGCAAATGGATGGAACTAGAAAATATCATCCTGAGTAACCCAGACTCATGACAAGCATGGTTATGTAGTCACTCATAAGTGGATATTAGATGTAAAGAGAAGGATAACCAAACTACAACTCACAGTTCCAGAGAAGCTAGTTAACAAGGAGGACCCAAAGAGGGACACATGAATAGCCCTGGGAAGGGGAAATAGAAAAGATCTCCATGAATAAACTGGGGATAAAGGGGGGTAATAGAGGGTGGGGGATGGGGGATGAGAGCATAAGGAAATGGGATAGTTGAGCTGGAACAGGGATAGAGTGGGAAAGCAATGAAAGGGGTACCATGATAGAGGGAGACACCATGGGGATAGAAGGAAACCAGGTGCTAGGGAAATTCCTAGGAATCTACAAGGATGATGCTAGCTTAGACTACCAGCAATATGAGAGAGTGTGCCTGACCTAACTTACCCCAGTAATCAGATTGGTGAATACCCTAAGTATCATCATAGAGCCTTTCTCCAGTAACTGATGGAAGCAGATGCAGAGATCCACAGCTAAAATGTAGGTTGAGCTTCAGGAATCCAGTTGAAAAGAAGAAGAGGGATTCTATGAGCAAGGGGCATCAAGATCATGAGGGGGAATCCTACAGAGACAACCAAACCAAACTAGTGGGAACTAATAAAATTTAGACCAACACCTGTGGGGCCTCCATGTGACTGGACTAGGCCCTCTACATAAGGAGATGGTTGTGTAGCTTGCTCTGCTTAAGGGCCTCCCTGGCAGTAGGATAAGAATCCATCCCTGGTGCATGAGCTGGCTTCTTGTATCCCACTACCTATGGTGGGATACTTTGCACAACCTTGATGCAGGGGAAGGGGTTTGGACCTGCCTCTACTGAATGTACCAGGCTTTGCAGACTCCCCATGGGAGACCTTGCCTTGTTGGAGGAGGGAATGGGGGTGGGTTTGAGGGGAAGGCTGGAGGGGTGGGAGGAGGGAAGAGGGGGTTCTGGGATTGGTATGTAAAATGAATAAAAATATTCTTAATAAAAAGAAAGAAAGATAGAAAGAGAGAGATAAAGAAAGTAAGAAAGAAAGGAAGGAAGGAAGGAAGGAAGGAAGGAAGGAAGAAAGGAAGGAAGGAAGGAAGGGAGGGAGAGAGAGAGGAGAGAGAGAGAGAGAGAGAGAGAGAGAGAGAGAGAGAGAGAGAGAGAAAGAAAGAAAGAAAGAAAGAAAGAAAGAAAGAAAGAAAGAAAGAAAGGAAATTAACCTTGATAATGAAAGGATCAGTATTAAAACAAGTGATCAGTAAATGACTACTATTTGATCTCTGAACACTGAATTTCTGAAAAAATTGTATCTGGGCTTTGTTTCATAAATGTATTAATCTTGTATTTGTCATACAGAAGTTTATGCCACTTTAACTCTTAATTAAGTTTAATTGTTGAGCAAAAAAATATATTAATGGAAACAACACATAAAAACCACATATTAAATAAAAGACTTGAAGTTTGTTATTTGCTTCCTCATATTTCTTGAACATGTACAGCTAGCTTTTATATAATGAGATAGAATATTGAAGGTAAATCAATTGATATAACATTGGTTCATTATAGCATTAGTTCTTAAGTTCATTTCCATTTTAGTTTGCTAATATATGTTTAAATTCTGGTTCATAGAAAAACCTAAATGTTCATATATGTGATATGGTCATAAGGGAAATGATAAAATATCCTCTAATTTTAGGTATGGCTTTGTTATTTAAAAAATGATCTAAATGTATATTGTGAAAAGTAGTCTAAAGCAAAGACTGTGATTAAGCTTTTTATATATTATAGGAGCTTAAACTATGTTCTCATCGGGCATTTTTTTCAATGTGGAAAAAGGAGGAACAAAAGAGAAAATATATTCATATATAAATACAAATATATATGTATATATATATATATATTACCATGAAGGATTAAAGCCAAGATAATAATAAAACAGCACGTAGAAAGCAATTTAACTTAATTTGCGTGGCTATACCTGCCGTGTCTGCAAGTATAACTTAATTAAAAGTGGAAAGCATGATATTTGGGTAATATATTTTTGAACCTTCTGTCTAATTATCCACTATAAGTGCAATGACCTCATGCTGATCCTAAACAACTGCAAATAATACAAAATATATTTCCCTAATGTTCCTTTCAAAATAAGTACAGTTAGCCAATTACTAGTAAGTATTTACTTTCAAACTTCCATTTAAACAAATATGTGCTGAAATTTAGAACATTAGAAAAATAGAAGTTATTTTAATTCTTTATTAACATAAAAATAGTTGTCAACATTTTATTGGAGAAAAGCATTTCTATGTTCCAAAAACTTATTCAAAGCTCAAGAGGACCTTAAAAAATGGAATCTCATAAAAAAAAACTGAAATGTAAATATCAAGCTATAATTTGTTTACTTTGAAAGTTTCAAGATTTTTATTACTTGTAATGTTTATTGTCTCAGTTACAACACTTGAATGGTTGAGTTGTGGAACTCAAGAACAACTTCTGAGAGTGGCTTTGGAAGTGAAATCATTAAAGAGTCATGAATCATGAAACCAAGAAAGAGTCTCTCTCTTACTTTCTGTCCATCT
Source organism: Peromyscus attwateri (assembly GCA_902168425.1). Taxonomy (NCBI): domain Eukaryota; kingdom Metazoa; phylum Chordata; class Mammalia; order Rodentia; family Cricetidae; genus Peromyscus; species Peromyscus attwateri. Next base: position 24,369 of record CABHPP010140449.1, on the reverse strand, counting down.
GTTTTCTGGATTTTGTGACATCATGCAGTGTGTCATCTTAGATATGCTCTCAATTTAGAGTGTTAGACTTTTAACTGGTAACCGTGTTGTTTTCTGAGGAATCACTACTCTCACTCAGGTAAGGAGTATTAGGAAAATAAGAAAAAAGTCAAATTGATACATCAATGCCAATTGTATGTCAACAAGTAGCTGAGTGTGTTGAAATCAGGGAGGTGGTTGAAAAAAATGGAGAATCACATGGAATTAAAGAGCACTGGACCAGGAAATGATTATCCTCTAAGTGGGGCATATGTGCTGATCAATTTATGCGATCTTATGGGAGCCAGCTTCCTTGTATTCCTATCTTAGTTCATGAAGAATTGCAAATTCCCTATTGAGGGTCTTCGTGTTAATACAGAGTGAACAGGATTCATCTATATTGCAGTGTTGTCTCAGCAAGAGTACCTTATTAAACTTAAACTATTTCTATTTATATAAGAATTACATATATGTGATCTATTAGAAAGATTCATAAATTATTTCTATAATTCTATGAAAATAGAAATGTGTATATTTGTTGAAAATATTAAGGCACTTAATGCCTTGATAAATATTTATATATGATATGTTTATTATTTAACATGCCTAGTAAATAAATCAAACACAATCAAGATACATCAACTTGGGCTCAAGGGATTGCTCAGTGGTTAAGAGCATCTACTGATCTTGAAGAAAACCTACACTTAGTTCCCAAGACCCACATATAATGTTCATGGCCACCTGTAATGACTGCTCCAGGGACATCATAAACCTCTGAGTATCACTGACACTATTCTACAACTGCACACAGACACTCACACACACACACTATTTTTTAAAATAAATTTATTATTCATTTATTTCACATCTTGGTCACAGTTTCCCCTACAAGTCCCTCCCCTTCCCTCTTTCTTTTCCCACTGTCCAATGCACTCTTTCTCCATTTCTGTTTTAGGAAAAGGCAGGTTTCCAAAGACAAACATGGTCTATCAAGTTGGAATAAGACTAAGCCCTCTGCATGAATTAAGACTAGGCAAGGTGACCCAGTATGAGGAGTAGGATTTTAAAAACCAGTAAAGAAGTCAGAGACAGCCAATGTTCCCACTCTTAGGAATCTCACAAGAGGACCAAGCTATACAACTGTCACATATATGCAGAGTGTCTAGGTCAGTCCCATGCAGGCTCCCTGACTGTCAGTTCAGTGTATGTGAGCCCCTATGAACCTAGATTAGTTGATTCTGTGTGTTTTCTTATGGTGTCTTGACCCCTGTAGCTTCTACAATCCTTTCTCCTCTTCTGCAGGATTTCTTGAATTCCACCTAATGTTTGGCTGTGCGTCTTCATCTGTTTCTATCAGTTGCTGGAAAGTGCCTCTCTTGTGACAGTTGGGCTAGACACCAATCTGGGTACAGGAAGGAGATGGCCAGTTCAGGCTACTATATATCCACTATTGCTAGGAGTCTTAGCTGGGGGCATCCTTGTAGATTCCCAGGAGATTCCCTTGCACCAGGTTTTCACCTAATTCCAATATGCTCCCTCCCCCCCTTCTCAGTAGTTTCTTTCAGTACTCTCCACTTCCAGCCTTCCCCCACGCCCTAATCTAATTACTCATGTTCCCATCCCTACATGCACTCAGTGCATACAGGAAATCTATTCTATTTCCCCTTCCCAGGGAGATCTAGGCATCCCCCTCCATGAACTCTCTCATTACACTGTCTCTCTAGGTTTGTGGATTGTAGTACAGTTATCCTTTATTTTACAGCTAATATCCACTTGTGAGTGAGTACATACCATGTTTGTCTTTCTGGGTCTGGGTTGCCTCACTCAGGATGATTTTTTCTAGTTCCATCCATTTGCCTTCAAATTTCCTGGTGTCCTTGTTTTTAACAGCTGAGTAATACTCCATTGTGTAAATGTACCACATTTTCATTATCAATTCCTTGGTTGAGGAACATCTAGGTTGTTTCCAGATTCTGACCATTGCAAGTGAAGCGGGTATGAATATAGTTGAGAAAGTACTCTCATTGTATGACTGAGCATTCTTTGGGTATATGCCCAATAGCTGGATCTTTTGGTAGATTGGTTCCAAGTTTCCTGAGAAACCACCACACTGAATTCCAAACTGGCTGTACAAGTTTGCACTCCCACCAGCAATGGAGAAGAGTTCCCCTTGCTCCACATTGCTCCAGCATGAGATGTCACTTGCATATACACAATTTTAAATAGAAAATTTTAAATTTCAAATAAAAATAAATCTTAAAATAAGAAAATGCATCTGGTAGCAAATATTTTTAGAAAATAAATGCACCCATTTTTTTGCAGCTATAGTGATGTATGGCTATTACAAATGTAATTGTTCTGTATTCATTATTTTCTTTTGTCAGTGGTGCTCTCTTTCCTTCTGAGTTTATTTTACATTCTTAAGTTATTTATTTCTCCCCTTTATCAGTTCAGCTGATGTATTTTCTGTTCTGCCTATGGGTCACTCTGTCATCAATCCAAGTACAAATTAGGTGAGGAATTTTATTCCCTAATTTATCAGAAGAGATATGTTGTTTTTTCATACAAGTATCTATGTGTGTATCAATAGATATTTTAGGTATAAGAGTTTATCCATTTATTATATGTCATGAGCTCAGTTGTTATGTGCCCAAAATTAAGCTTAAGATAGAAGAAAGAAATGCAGAATATATAAAGGTGTGTAATTTTGTCATGAAAGTAAAAACCATAGACTAAGAGAAGAATATGATTCCAGACATTCTAATTCGACACTATACTGAATAGTCTATAAATATGAGAGATGATGAACCAGATATTCCCAAAATAGCATGTTTGCAAATAGGAAGGAAAAAAATGATTTGAATGAAACACTATGTAGTATTTAGGAAAAGACCAGGAAGCTTACTCTCCCCTCCCTTATTTGATATAATGCTTGAAGTCCTAGCTACAGCAATTAGACAAGGGAAATACGTAAAAGGGATTAAAAAATATAAAAGAAGAGGGAAAACTATCCCTGTTTGCAGAGGGCATGACCCTAAGTAATTACTAGAAAATTTTTGCATCGAATAAACACAGTGAACTTGAAAGATACAAAATTATTGTAAAACAAAAAACATTATTCATTAATATCAACAGTGTACTCTCATAGAAAGAAATTGGTAACTCTCACGTTAGTCAGAATAATGATCATGGATAAATGTGGAAACAAATATTGAAGAAGATGTGAAGAGGAATAAACCCTCATTTGCTGTTTTGGGGGTTAAATTAATACAGACATTGTCAAGCTCATTTTAGATGTTTTCAACAATTTAGAAAAAAAACACCATATGACTCTGACATTTCACTACTCTGAATATTCCAAGAGAACTATGTACCTTTCTAGAGAGATATTAGCACCTCCCTGTTTATTGCCCATTTATTTACTATGACTAGGAATTGGAACTAACCTAGTTGTTCAACAACAGATGATGGAAATTTAAAATGTGTTATATATATAAAAAGATGGAATGTTATTCAGCTTAAGAGAAAAATGAACTCACAAATTTTATAAGAAAGTGAATGGAGTTAAAATGTATAATATTAAGCAAGATCACACAATATCAAAAAGAAAAAATATATTATCCTTCATATGTACAATCTAGGTAGTGGCATATGTGTAAATTCAAGGAAATATTTATGTGGGTACAGGATTACATAAAAAAGAACAAAAAGGGTAAAGGTTCAGTGATAAGGAAGGACCAAATGTTGGCAATTATGAGGAGTTATGAAAAAGGATATAAAGCTAATTGATTCTAAAGTTCTAACTCTCTCAGGATTTTCCTGTCATATCTTGTTCTAACTTGGCCATGGATGTACATAAAAATATGTTTGACAGTGAAAGTTGTGAGATTTAATGTGAAGCTCCACAACTTTCCTTATTAATATATATTCTAACCATAGAAAAGATTATTGAGTTGTAATATCTATCAGTCTTATTAATTTTGGTGTGAGATATTTGTATTTGTAAAAATTTTAAGAGTTAAAATAAAAAAAATTTTAAAGTGAAGAAAATATTTGAGTAAAATCTAGGTAGCATTTTCCAGAAAGATACACAGTGCTGTGAGCCAGGTGGGCAGATGGAATGTGAATACTGCCTAATCCTATGGGATCACTGTTGGATCAAAGGACAAAAAATGCATCATATAACTTGAACTTAACCTGCAGCAGGAGAGACATACTAAGATTCAGGCCAACACTTCAGAAAGGCTGCTAGTGATAATATTTATGAATTTAGGTTTCAGAATAAATGAATCTCAGAGAAAACTAGAAAGCAATCCATGTTTCATTAGTAAATATTTCTCTAGAAGGACATTTAGTTATATGACATGCTAGGAGCTAGAATAGTGTCTATTTATAAATCAACACCTATTTGAGCTTTTATGCTTCTTATATACTACTGCATGCCTACATTTTCTGATATCTGCCACGTCTCAAATATGAAGTAAATGTAAGTTGGAAAGTTATTAAACACTAGCCGGATTCTCTGTTTGTATTCTCAGAGTATTGTATTCTCTTTGTATTTTTGTATCTTTTTTTTTTTTTTCGGTTTTTCGAGACAGGGTTTCTCTGTGTAGCTTTGCGCCTTTCCTGGAGCTCACTTGGTAGCCCAGGCTGGCCTCGAACTCACAGAGCCGCCTACCTCTGCCTCCCGAGTGCTGGGATTAAAGGCATGCACCACCAACGCCTGGCGTATTTTTGTATCTTATCTGTTTCTTTGGGCTGTTTTTTTCTACAGGTGCTAAATGCAAATAGCTAGCTTACAGTCAGGGTTTATACTATATTGAAAAAATGCATTTTCTATTGTCTAGATGTTCAATACAGTACCAATACATAGGAGGATGTATTTAATATTTAAGGCTTGATGAAAAACAGATCAAAGTTTCATGGTGATATTAATGTGATAATGATAGAGAGAAATGAGGGAATAGTTAGAAGGAATAATATAAGCTAGGACAGGACAGCCATTCTTGTGAAAGATAAAGTATTCTAATCAGAGATGAATAGTAGAGGAATGTTGTCAGATGCCATGCATAATAGAAGCACAGAAGGAGTAACGCTTCCCTACTGTGAACAGTTAATGATCCTAAGGCATATACATTCTTTTAATATGAAATGTACATGCAGAGAAATGAATGGTCTATGGGGGCTAGCACATTAAAAAGGTCATAATTGTATCTTTCATATTTGATTTCACATATTTGTATTCCTTTGTGTCTCCTGCCCACTCTGCCTTCAAGCTCACCCCTAATCTCTGAGGGCTCACCTCCCTAAGCTTGCTCAAAGCCTGGTTAAGGTTAACATTGGCCCTGGTCTCAAGAACTTTGCAAGGGACAGGGATAGAACAGGTATAACAGCATGTCTCAACTTATATCCCCACTGACAAATTTCCCCGTGCCTGGGGAATTCATATGTCTAGAATCTCCATTCATAATATAAATTTTATCAAAGGAAAAGTAAATTTAAAATGAAAATAGGAACATTATAATTAACATTATAAACAGAAATTAATATACTTAAGCTTAGGTAAGATTGGTATAATCATATGTGAAAGGATTTAATTTTGATAATTTTAAAGTGAAGTGTATAATTGCTGCCCATCAGTGCAATATTTATCATGAGAACAAATTGCTATCACACTTCACCAATTGTTCTTTTGTTTTACTATGAAAGATAAAAATATTGATATTTTTGGAGCCATGATTATCAATATAGGAATTAAATAAAATTATTCCAGTTCATATCTGAAATTTGTGGCATCTTCAGCTTTAAGATCTCACTTAAAGTTACGAGGGGAGACTGAGGACAGCATCCATATCTTCTATGCCAGGGGAGTGGGGGTATCAACAACTCAAAGGGAGATTTCCTGTGCCATTAAGATGGATATTCATTATACAGTCCATGGCTTTGATGGGGACTATTATCACCATGTGGCATAATTCCATTCATTCGTGTGTGTGTGTGTGTGTGTGTGTGTGTGTGTGTGTGTGTGTGTATGTGAGTGCATATGAGTGAGTGTGTGTGTGTGTGTGTGTGTTTAGGAAATCATGTTTCCAAATTTTTAGGCATCTTTAGTGTTGCTTATCTCTCCTTCCTCCCCATTACTCTGCATTATCCCCCTCTCACCTTCTTAGGTAAAGCAACTCCGCCTCTATGTGAACATTTAATAAGTTGTAAATGAATCTTTTAATGTTGTGATAAAAGTTTACTAGACTTACATCATGCCCATGTATTCACACAGTAAGTACTCAAAAAGATTCATCCTTGAGTATATTTTTTTAATAACAAATGTGAGAGGTCTTTGTGAAAATGTGACCAAAAGGCACTTTAAAAAAAAGTGACTAAGCGAAAATAGAAAGGATAAAAGGAAAAATATCAGGACCAACTGGAACCATAAAACAGCCAAAGCTGGGTGCTCAGGCCTTGAATCCCAGCACTCAGGTGACTGAAGCAGGAGGATTTCCATGGGCTTGAGGCAGTGCTGGGCTACATAATCAGTTCCAGCCAGTCAGGTCTACAGTGTAAGATACTGTATAAAAAGCCAATGTAAATAAATTCTATTTTATTTATTTATTTATTTTACATCCTGACCAGTTTCCCCTCTCTCTTCTTCTCCCATCCCCCCTTTCCACCACCACCCCCCTTCCATGCTTCCTCAGTTTCTGATCAGAAGGGCAGGCCTCCCATGGGTACCAACAAAGCAGAGCATATCAAGTTGCAGTAAGACTCAGCAACTCCCCTTGTATTAACCCTGGACAAGACAATCAATCCCATATGAGGAATAGGTTCTCAAGAGCCAGCTGAAGCATAAGGGACAGCCACTGCTCCCATGGTTAGGAGTCCCAGAAGTAGACCAAGCTACACTTCTGTCACATATATGCAGAGGGGCTAGGTCATTCCCATGTAGGCTCCTGGTTGTTGATTTAGACACTGGGAATTTCAATAAGCATGTTCAGTTGTTTCTGTGGGATTTCTTGTGTCGTCCTTGTCTTGTGAAGCCGGATTCACTGAGCTTGAACCAATGTCTGGTTTTGGGTCTCTGCATCTGTTTCCAACCGTTATTGCATGAAGGCTCTCTGATCAATTGGGGTAGTCACCAATTTGATCACAGAAGACGACCAGTTCAGGCTACGTATCAGTTATTGTTAGGAGTCTTAGCTAAGGTTATCCTTGTAGATTCATGGGACTTTCCCTTACATTAGGTTTCTACCTGATTCTAAAATGTTGCACCCCACTTTCCACTCTTCTCTTTCAATACTCTCCCTTTCATCTGCCCCCAAACCTTAACCCTCAAGTTCCCATCCCAATCTGCCCCAAGTCTAACCAGAAGATCCATGCATCCCCAACTTTGGGCCCTACTTGTTACTTAGCTTCTCTGGGTCTGTGGATTGTAGCATAGTTATCCTGTACTTTACAGCTAATATCCACGTATGAGTGAGTATATATCATATTTGTGTTTCTGGATCTGGGTTACCTCACTCAGAATGATTTTTTTTCTAGTTTCATTCATTTGCCTTCAAATTCCTGATTTCATTTTTTAAACATCTGTGTTTTAATCCATTATGTAAATGTACCACATTTTCTTTTTATCCATTCTTCAGGTGAGGGGCATGTCAATAGGACAAAATGGTAACATAAATATTTAAAAAATTCTGTAACATTGAAGTTTCTTATTAGTCCAAGACTCATAAACTAAAATTTAAAAGGAAACTGTGAGACGTGTAAAATAAAATTAAACAAAAAAAGTTAAGAGTCAATGAAATAAATAGCAAGTATAGTTTAAAATATGGGCCGGGCGGTGGTGGTGCACGCCTTTAATCCCAGCACTCGGGAGACAGAGGCAGGC
>CABHPP010140449.1:0-16369 GCA_902168425.1 Peromyscus attwateri | reverse complement strand
GCCTTATATATATATATATATATATATATATATATGCCTATACTTATTTCAACTAAAAAAATGCAAATTACATAACACATAACAGTAAGCTCTTTTGTCTGTACTGGGTTAGTAATAAATCAAAATACTCGATAATATCCCATATTGACAACTGAGCAAGGGAATTGTCATTTTCATTTACAAAGATGATATCCAGGTAAAATATATGATTGTAGTAAAATATTCTTCCTGGCATTAGAATCTAATCAGATCAGACAGTGTCTTCACTCTCAGTTTTGAAATATTTTCATATTTCTCTAGTGTAAATAGGAACACAGTTTGACAAAATATTCTTAAAGCACATTTAACATTTCCAGACTCAGAACAGGCCTTCATGGCCTGGTGAAATGGTTCAAGCCTAAGAGCACTTGCTGCCAAGACTGACATTCTGAGTTTAATTCCTGGGTTCCATATGATGGAAGGAGAGAAACTGACTCTCACAGAACAATCCCATGGTTGCAGAAATATGACCTACACAGTGACAGACCAGTCAAAATGGCAATGTGGATTTGGAAATGTCCTAAGCCCAGTACCTAGATGAAGAGATGCAGGCTATCGCTGGCTGCTCAGAGAGGGGAAATTGCTTTTCTCCAGGGACGAGACTCTAGTAGCTTATCCAAACCCAAGCAGTCAGCCTTGTGTGTAGGTACATATGTGCAACACTGAGTTTATTTCATAGGTTATATATGTGCATATGTAACAATAGTTGTAGAAGAGGTCATAAATTTGAGAGGGTGGGGGGATCATGGTAAGAATTTGAAGGTGAGAGTTGTAGAAGTGATGTAAATACAGTACACATATATGAACTTCATAAGGCAATAAAATAATAGAAAGTAAGGCAGGATTTCTTCATAAAAATCATTCTTAGAAATCATCACTAGGGCCGGGCAGTGGAGGTGCACGCCTTTAATCCCAGCACTCGGGAGGCAGAGGCAGGCAGATCTCTGTGAGTTCGAGGCCAGCCTGGGCTACCAAGTGAGTTCCAGGAAAGGCACAAAGCTACACAGAGAAACCCTGTCTCGAAAAACCAAAAAAAAAAAAAAATCATCACTAGGAAATCAATACATTTCAACCACTTGAAAACATGGAATTAGGTAAGTGGTAAAGAATTTTGGCAATAACTACCTAAGTTGTTGCGTTTATTTCTAATGATGAGTATTTAAAAGTCAAAAGAGTTCTATTCTGAGCCAAATACTCAAGTACAAGATCTAATCAATATCAATTATATTCTCATTATTTTTCTTCTGTCAGTCCATGGATTTTTGAGTCATGAAGAAGGTAGTTCATATTAGCTATGCTTTCAAGAAGTCCCACTGTGTAGATGTTGAATATGTAATTGCTCCTTTAGTTATATAACCATAATACCTGCTTCATGGTATGTGCAAACCCCACCTTGCCCACTTATTGTACATGCCCCAGTCATTGGCACTTTTAACAAGAGACCTAGATACCCAGGTTATTTGCCTTGTCTCCAAAAGATGAAAGATAGTCTATGTCCATAGTAAAATTATTATACCTACATAATTATAGTGACTTTGAATCCTACACTCATCTTTATTTGAACTACTGGTTAATGGTACAAATTTATATCACTTGCTGTTTTTGATTCTTCTCTCAAAACGAAGCTGGTATCTGGAACTTCTTTGGGCAATTTGGCAAGAGCTCTCATGATATCAACATGAGGAATAACAGGTTCAACGTTATCAGAGCACAGGCCATCTAATTTCAAAGACCCTGTTTAGCTGCTTTGGTAAGTCAGTGAATAAAAGAAGAGAATTTTGTTCACAGTTGTGAGACTACTCCTCAATAAATAAAGGGAATAGGGAGAATTTAGAAGGGAAATTCACATATTACAGTCAACAGCTTATGAAACTATACAGTACTTGTACTGTGTGTGCAAAAATACTTGCAACATTTTGAGAGTCAGCAGTGTGTTTAGTACAATTCCTTATTTTCCTTTTCCTCCATCTCTGAAACTACCTTCGTTACTTCTCATTTGTTGACCAAAAGTAGCACAGGCAACTGAAAAGCTTCACTTTGCTCTAGCTCTTTTATATATAGGTCAGTGAATAGAAGTAAGGTTAATTATGAATAAAGTTTGTTAAATTTGAATATATTATTGAATAAAATCTAGATTTATTTTTTTCCTAAGGGAATCTTGACTAAGACAGTATGAGAAATAGTCACTGAAAGCAAAGCAAATTGGATTTTGAATTGGCCATTTCACCTACCTAGGGTTAATAAAATCCCTTTGCCTTTTTAAAGTGTGAAATAAAGTTATAGCATGCCATAACATAACCCATTATTAAAGTGTTCACCTTCTCAAATTGTTATGTAATATATGGCATTATAAGATCAAGTGGATGTTGCCCTGTGGATTTAAGGGCTATGAAGCTCAGAAGGATTGCGGGATAAGTGACTCTTTTTTTTTTTATGACATTACGGATCTTGCAAAACACACAGGAACTGATAGGCTTAAGGACACTTAATCTCTAATTTCAAATGTGTTTTAAAAGCCAGAAGCCTTTGAAGCAGCTTCAGAGAAGATTATCATATCCCGCAACTGCAGGCAATGCAGGGCTGTAATCAAGCCTAGGATAGAGCTGGGAGATTTGGGTAAATTGTAATAGCAGCCTGGGAGCTGAAATTTAGAGATGGAGCTAAGGAATTTCACTTCCCAAGGCCTCTGGAACTTCTTTGCTGGGAGTAACCGCCCTGTCCCACTGGTTACAATAGGATATTTTCCTTTGTCTGAAGACCCTAGGATGATCATGATATGAGCATTTCACTTGATATCCACTTCTTTTACCTCCTTTGGGCTAGGAGAAGATGCACTGATATTTTTTTAGCACTTCTAGAGCCTGAAAGAAAAAGTTCAAGGACCAAATAATTGTAGAAAAAAAAAAGGCGACTTTTGTGAGGATAAGATCTCTGAATAGTTTTTGATAGGTTCAAAACTAAGCTGATGTGGGAGAATCCATTGATAATTGAGTTTTGACATGAAATGAAATGTTCTTCAAAGAAATGATCTGAATAGTTGGTCATCTTTTCCTGTAGTAACCATCTCAAACCATGGATTAAAATGATCAACATGAATTAAATAGATTAAGGAGGCTAGCACTTCTGTGTACACAATTCACTACATCCAGGGTGTGATCCGGGGGACACTGAAAAAATGCAATTGTAGAAAAGAACTCTGAGTATTTTCCCACTTGAAAGTGTATTGTGAGAAAATAAACTGGATATTTAAAGACTGCGGTGACTGAAGCGGCAGAATAAATTCTGGAAACAAGGGAATTATTATGTACCAAATAATGTGTGGTCCCCTTTCTTTGCAGGTGAGAACAGAAGTTGCATATGCTGGATATAAATATACCACATCTCTTCAGAAATGGCAGAAGCCAGATGGCAGCATTGGGTTGATGAGAAGTGGAAGCAGTTATCTTAATGAGAAGCGAAGTTGAAGTTAGGTTTGGAGTTCATTAGCCCCAGAAATATGAGGTAATGGATAATAAATAGATCACGTTTAGGGTGTTCTGTAGGCAAGGCAGATAACCGACTATAGTTTACTCTATTTGCATAATGGATAGAAGAATGATAGCTGCAAGCAGGACTGAGCTTAATCTCTACCAGAGTGGTCATGATTGCTCGAATGTTTCCCAGATAAAGGCTACTAACAGACACATTGACTGGATGAGATATGACATGTTTCTTGATGGATGTGATTTGGAAAGAAGCGTGTAACTTTCAAGGATAAATAATAACATCATATAAAAATAAATATGACAAATAGTACTAAGAAGGCTTTTTAATTACTATCTCAATATACATGGCTAATGTATTTCATTCTGTATTCAAAGAACCTGAGGCCACTTGCTCAGTTAAAAGTTCCTAGAAGGAAGTGGAAAAATCATACCAATTGAGCAATGTTAGTGACTGGCCTTGATATTGTCAACTACACCAGAAACAGTGAGATTGTCAGTAACTATTATTCAGTACATGATTACGCTAATTTACCTCATGTGCAGTACATAAAGGATCTATGGTTAGATTTTCATAATGGAGGAATTTGAAATGGAAAACAAGATGGCTAACAAGGAAATGCTCAGGTATTTCTAAATCTCTTAGATATTCCTTAAAAGAGGGCAAATGGTGGTCCAATTGAGTACATCTGGGTACATGATGATTGTAAACAATGATTTATATTTCTTTTATTAGATTGCAAGAAGTCATAATAGCTTAGTTTAATAATGTACTTAACTTAGATATATAAATCTGCTAATGAACCTTACTTTCAATTTATGCATAGAAATAATTGATATACCTAAGTATGCCATAAAGCCACAAAGCAGAAAATGTGCTACAAAGAGACTCATTAACTTATTCAAAACCCTTGATCTCAGTGGTCCATAAGCTTGAACCACATGTTACCTGAAAAATTTGAGCACCACAGCTTCAGCTTTGTCTCCTAACTAACTATAGTGAAAGTACCTAAGGTTTAATGTGACATCATTATATTCCAAGCATCTCACCGACTCTGAGGAGAAATGTGCCCCATAGCATGTGACTAGAGTGACTAGGCCATATACTTGGGGAAAAAAGGGAAATTTACATCCTTTGGTCCAATTTAATGTCAGACACAATTGAGGTAGGTGCCGGCAGATTAGCGCCTTACAAATTTCTTCTGTAAAGGTTGTTGTGAGGCACGCTTATTCCATGAGGATTTTCTGGAGGAGATTTTGTGTGACTGATGAAATTGCATTATTTTCTTGTGACACTGTGGTCCTAGGTTACACGAACTTTGATTTCGTTTTCTTACTTCTCAGAGTCATTTCCCACATGCTATTACTTTCCTGAGATTTTATCTTCTAATAGAGCACCAACACACAAACTTTGCTTCAACCTGTCTCTATGGAACCAATTAAATATTTGTTTATTTTTAGTTTGTTTTCAAAACTTTAGTAAATATAAATCTTTAAGAAAAGTGCATAACACATAGAAAATAATGTACAGGCAAGATAAGTTTCATTATCTTTGTTAATATTACAATTAAGAAATAAAATGTGCCTTATCATTAAATGCAAATGAAGAAGTGTCAATATAGTACATGTTTACTAGTAATTTAATATATACAGCATTTAAACCTATAGATCATTATTACTCATTACAAAACAAAGTTGATTTGAAGTTCAGAAAAAACAAATCATCTTACCTTTAGGTATTGGTTCCTCTATCATAAAAAAATAAATAAACTTCATCTTACATTTATGTATTGGTTCCTCTATCATAAAAAAATCATCATCTTACATTTAGGTGTTGGTTCCTCTACCATGATAGCAAACATGTAAGAGCAGAATTAGAACATATAGAAATATGTTACATTACTTTTCCTATGGAGTCTATTTCATTTCACTCCAAATTGACTGGGTAATGCTCCAAAAATTTCTCTCCAGTCTAGCTTGGTGAACCACTTATAATTTATCAGGGTTACTCATAGGAAGGTGGGTAGTTTGTGCAACTATGGCACTAAGGAGCCTACCCTGCAGGTATCATAACTGACTAAATTATTATCAAAGTTTTCCATGACAAGGGAAGGTAGCTGCATAATTGATAACTCTTCTTGTTTTCCCAGCAATTGATTACTGCTTCTATAATATTGAGGAAGGGCTTATAAATCTTTTAAGTTTTGTGACTTTCAGGACTCCTTTGAAGCTCTTTGTTACCTCAAGGAGGAAATGTTTCATCACAGAGGAAACAGCCCCCGAACACCTCTTCCTCCAGGCGCTGATGCTCTTGTTGCTCCCTCTTCTAACGTATTGCCTGAGCCTTGGAAGCAGCATCAATAATTGGTTACATTCTTCCATTTATAACTGATCAGTAGACTGCTAGGCCATATAAATTGTCCATTATTCCCATTATTTTGACTGGTGTTATAAAGGACTGATAGCCATTCAGAGAACTGTATACAAAATGATTTAACAGCCACATCCTACCCATTTAACTGCAACATAGGAGCATTCCCTCTACTGGAGCTTATCCTCCCTACTGCCAGCCTCAGATCTTTGTTTTGACTACAGTACAGGACATGGGTTCCCTCTTGCAGTGTGGACCTTAAATCTGTCAGTAAACTGCTGTTTGTATCCATTTCAATTGTACCACTATTGAATTAGCAAATATATCCCGTCTGTCATGTTAATACTTTGACACACAGAATCCACATCCCTGTAAGACTCTTGGCCATAATTCTCCCCTAGGGTCATTCATAGTCCTTACCAGAATTATAAATGCTAACTAATGGGAAAAGAACTACTAACTCATCTCCAGTTTCATATTTCTATATTATGAAAATGAGGTATATGTTGCCTTTCGTAGTGTGGCATTACTATCTACTTCTTGCTTCTAGTAAAAACAAAAACAAAAAATCTGGCCATAACCTATATTAAGAGGAGGTGCTTCTGGGTTTGACTTTCTCTGACGATGCAAGGCAACTTAGTTTAAGTTATTTGACAATTTCCTTTGTTGTCCTTCTAAATGGTTTTTGTTTTATTTTTTCAGATTTTTAAGTCACTCAAGACATAATCTCTGAAGATCCATAATTATCTAGCCAAGCAAGTGAAAACTTGGATATGGGAGTTGACAGATAATGGAAGGAGAAAATAAAAAGAAGAGAAAAGAAAAGGAAAGAAAGAAATAAAGGACCAATGTAGCATGAAAAATTCCACATATGTATGAATTATTCCTAAACAGAGGAATGAGTATTAGAGTACTATGGATAGGGGATGCTACCTCATTTAGCCTTCTAATCCACAGTCATTCTTCATAAGAAATTACATCCTCATTTTGGGTCACTATCAGAGCCTGTTGTGCATCTCCCACCATGGATAGGTTCAGACATTCCAGTAATAATCTACTCTGATAGTTAAGGCACAGACTGGGGGAAGGAGCAGAAGAGGATGAGAAGGGTTGTGCTCACATTTGCCCTGCCTTTGAGAGTGGATGAGGCTGGATAATGGCCTAAGACACAATTGTGTTCATGATTATTTTAAATAGGCTGTATAGTATTTTTAAAAGTCTCTAGAAGAGGTAACTTTTTGTATTATCCCTGTGATTCACAGGATTGTTCAGATCAACTCCTACAGGAGAGGAAAATTATATTTATTTGAGTGTTTTGTTGTTAGTGGTAATGTTGATGCTGTTTTTTAATTTTAACAATTTGCAAATTTTGAGAATTTTATAAATGAGTATAGTATTTACATCATTTCTACGTCTCCTTCCTCTTCTAGCTCTTCTTGTGCCTTCCCTATTCCCTCTCAAAATTATTATGTCTTCTTTAATTATTAACATATATTAATACACACATATGTATGTATAAATCCAGCATGTTGACTCCATTTAGAGCTGCTCTTATGTCTATATGTTTATGGCTGACTTTTGGAATTTGGTAACTATAAGAATCTCAGCTGTAGACTAGAAAAGTCAGATTTCTCCCTTTTGCAGCAGGAATTAATTGCTTGTAGCTGTTCATCTATGGATAATGCCTTGTGAGGTTTTACCAGTCCACACTGTCATATCAAGTAGTGTTGTCATTGTTTATGTCTTGTTTAGGTGGCAGTATTTTTGAGATTTCATGGGTGAAACTTTACTGTGCTAAATAGAAAACATACTCTCAAATATCTCAGATAGATATCATGGTCCTTTGGTTCTTGTAATATTTCCATATGCTCTTCTGCAATATTCTCTGAACTTTTGGTTTAGGGGCAACATTGTAGATGCATGAGTTGAGTTAAGCTATATCATAGTTTTGTTCTTTGCATTTTGAATGGCTGTGGATATTTCTAATAGTTTCTATCTATTGCAAAATGAAGGTTCTTTCACTAGGCTGGTCACCAGAGTAGACCAGTCCAGGCACCCTCTAGACCACTGCCAGCACTCCAAGGTGGGGTCATCCTTGTGGATTCCTGAGAGCCTCCCCAGCACCCTGCCTCTTCCTATTCCTGTGGTGTTCTCTTCTATCACGGTATCTCCCTCCCTGCCCTCCCACTCTGTCCCTGTTCCAGCTCAACCCTCCCATTTCTCTATGTTCTCATGCCCCACTGTCACCCCCTGCCACCCCCCACTCCCAGTCTGCTCATGTAGCACTCCTCCACTTCGGCTGGAGGGTGGGAGGAGGGAGAAGGGGGGAAAAAGAAAAAAAATGAAGGTTCTTTGATAATGGGTGAGAAATATACTTACAATCATGCATCAGAATAAATATTTTGGATGCAGCTAGAGATTATATTTGTTTATCAAAGTGGCACTAGTATGTTCTTCTCCAGTTCCATTATCTCACCAGCCATGTCTAGTTGTCTAAATTTATAGTACCAAGCAAGAATTCCCTCCTAATGGTGGGATTTAAGTCCAATGAGAAAGTTGATTGTTACAGCCAAGATACATGTGCCACTCTTTTACCTAAAGGATGTCTTGTCATCCTTGTAATTTTTGTGGTTTATATCCTTTAAAGCTGGATAATAATATTGATTGTTTTTCTCTGTTGGCAGCTTGCACAGCATTATTTTATATTAAGAGAGTTAGTCCTTAGGGAGGTGCCTTCTAGTTCAGTTACAGCTCATTTCTTCCAGGTCCTGGGTCAAAAGAGTGTGGTGCTGTCATTAATAGTATCTTACTTTCAAGTTGTAGGAGACATCCAAGGCAATGAGATAGCCTAAATTATTTTTGGAATCTCAACTCTTCTGACCAATGACTTGAAAGGAGGTTTTCCATGCCTAGTACTGGAACTTTTGTCAGATAATCTATGGCTCTCAGGGGAGCATTCTCTTTCCAAGTGGCACAAATTCATTCAAAGTATGTGTTATTTATGTATATAATTTGTGTCATTATCCTGAACCTTCAATCTTCCATGAATAAAATGCAATGTACATTTTGTATCTTGTAAAATATACTTTGAAGTAATTACATGGATATTATTCCATAAGTTCTACAATGTATTTAATAAATTTTATGCATTATAAAATAATAATTTTCCCTTTCAATATGATGGTTTTGATATGAGTCATGCTAAATTACATGTTGCTAGATTCCCCACCATTTTTTCCACTGTGTGAATGTAGAGTTGAATCAAACATTAGAAAATGCACATGATATGTTACAGAAATAGTCAAAATCAAATATTGAATGTTGAAGAAAGGAATCAGAACTGCTAGAGTTTCCAAGTGTAGTCCAAGATCTTCCTATGAAAATATTGTTGCCTGACTTGTTTTGATATGTTACTACAGAAGGCAGGAGCAGGAGTGTGAAAAAATCCACGGTTCAGAGCTCTGTCTCTATTAGTTGAACTTCTTTTGCTGTTATAAATATTGTGACAAAATCAAATTAAGGTAGTGTAGTTAGAGTTTTCCTGCCTGGCCCATAGTCAGGACAAATCTCTGTCACCTGCCAGTCCCACACCCGCTCAGACCTAACCAAGTAAACACAGAGACTTATATTGCTTACAAACTGTATGGCTGTGGCAGGCTTCTTGCTAACTGTTCTTATATCTTAAATTAATCCATTTCTATAAATCTATACCTTGCCACGTGACTTGTGGCTTACCTGCATCTTCACATGCTGCTTGTCATGGCGGCGGCTGGCAGTGTCTCCCTCTGCCTTCCTGTTCTCTCAATTCTCCTCTCCGTTAGTCCTGCCTATACTTCCTGCCTGGCTACTGGCCAATCAGTGTTTTATTTATTGACCAATCAGAGCAACACATTTGACATACAGAACATCCCACAGCAAGGTAGAAAGTCTTCATTTTTGACTTACAGTTTCTGAGGATGTGTAGTCCATTATGGCAAGGAACACAGGTTAATAGGAGCATAAAGTTACTCCATCATATTATAGTGGCAATCTGGAAGCAGAGAGCAAACAGAGAATGGAGCCAGGCTATAAAACCTCAAAGGTAACCCCCAGGGACATATTCTTCCTTCAAGTCTCAAACTCCTAAGGATTCCATAAACTTCTAGAAAAGCACCACCAGCCAGGTGCCAAGTGTGCAAATACATGTATGTGCCTAACACAGAGATTTCACATTCAAAGCACAATGTCATCTTTGCTTACTAAATTTTTCCCCCAGTCTCTCTATAACATGGGATAGAAGATCTTACACCAGGGAGCTGTATTTTTAGGTTAGTCATGATGCCTTCAAGTTTTCACTCAGGGGTTCAGATACTTCTTTGTGGATCCAGCTTGTTTTGAACTGCCCATGTCCATTTTGTTTCCAGGGTAAATCTATATGATACCACCAAATGCAGTTAATAGCCTTGCATAAACTGTTTCTAAGCCCCTACAGTGAGGCAGAATTAAATACTTCAAAGATATAGGGGTTAGTTTCTAGAATTCTTATGAAACTGAATCTTTTTTTGTACCAGAAAAATAAACCATATCCTATATTAATGATTAATTTTATATTATTCATTATAATAAAATAAAAGATTTACCAAATAATAAAACAATGAATATAAGTGCAAGCTCAAGAATCATAATTCATTTCTTCAAATAAGTGTCTATTAGTTATGTGGCCATGTATTAGTTCATCCATCAATTTATCTTCTTTTTTGTTTTCTGAAAAAGGAGATTGTCCTGGATTATTCAACATAGGACTCTTCTTGGGGAAGCAAATGATAAAATTCATAGAAATATAAAGCATATTGTATCAAAATTGGAATAAACTGATACTACTAATTCATATGATTAGTGGGTGGGTACTATGTTGAGGCAAATAGATCTCCATTGAATTTATCTCCACTGAATTTTAATTTAAATAATGTTATTTCAATTATGTAAAGGATTGGTTTATTAGCTTATTTTCCTTCATCAGACTGTATGACAAAACCACACTGATATAACCCTTAATTCTGCTAGTAAATTTTGTGAATAAGACTATTATCAGGTTTTAGGGGAAATGGTTGATGTTAATTGACATATTGCTCCTGAAATAGAATTTCCTTCCTGATACGAATGTCACTTTTAAAATTTATGTTTGGCAAGCACAATCTGCTGGCAGCTCATTAGAACCCATTACTTCCCTAAATGAAAGAAGTGATAAAATAATAAAGTCACCAATTGTTTATGCATAGACAAAAGCAACAGACATATGATATTGCAAGTGTTTTTATAGTGCAAATGATCATAATATATAAATTCATGAAAGATTGAAAGATTGCTGTCATTCAAATGCACACATAGTTCGCATTTTTAATAGTCTATGGAGAATTTTACCCATTGTACAAATAATATGGTTCCGAGCAAAGGACCTGGCCTATTAAAATTGATATTTCTTAGTGAATGGAATTCTCTTGAGTCACAGTAGGCATGCTGCAAATGTGATAAGACAGTTTCATCCAATAAACAAGAAAATACATACACATTAATGAGAAATGACCCAAGCACTGTCTCCAAACTTGGAAACACTTTTCTAGGTGATAAGATAGTCTTAAGAAAATTGCTGCTTACCATTACTATTAATGATCATTAAGTACCTTCTGTTTTGACAAATTTCTGTTTTTAACAGAAATACTACTAAAGCAAAAATAAAAATTTGAAACCTTGCCAGCTGCCCAAGGCTACTACAGTCATGGATTGTACAGGAAGATCTCCCTCCAACCACCACTTTACTAAATGAGCAAAATCCCTGACTCCATTCTAAATATTTGTCCCCGTACCCAAAGATGAGTGTAGTTCTCAAGCACCCTTCAACTAGGAAACTTATATTCTCAACTGACAGAGAGTATAACAGAAAACTACAACCAAATGAAATTCAGAAATTTACAGCCCAATCACAAAGGAAGCATCTACCATATAAATCCCACTCCTCAGGGAATATTGACTGCAATACAAGAAGTTTGCTGTGAGATTGTGTCTGCTAGGCATGTTAGAAGCCACACCTGTAAAACCTCACCAACATGAATGCCTAAAACATGAGCTGAACAAGGAGAACAACAGTAGACATGCTAATGTGGACAGGGAAAACCTAAGGAGGCCTCAACCCTACACAAAGAATAGAGAATGACGAAGGGGAGAGGAATTTGCTTCTCCAGGAGAGAGAATGTGTGTGATGAGTATGTACATGTAAGAACAATTAATGAAAAGGGAGGGCATGGATTTGAAAAAGGAAGGGGGAAATGATTTAATTCTATTATAATCTCAAGAAAATAAAAGAAATATTTTTAAATTAGCATTTTAAAAAATTACAATTAAGTTAACTAGTGTTAAACTTTCATAGACGAATTTAGACATACTGCATTGTTTAAAATATAAGCATCATTAGGACAGTAATGTGACAGCTTCTAATGACAATTATAGTAGCTGATTTTAAGGGACATGAGTAAGCTTATGAAATGGCCGTTTGGGAAAGATACTTACCATGATGTGTCATCGCTCTCTATGATGCATGGACTAATCTATTGGCAGGATACAGCCATGTACCTTTAAGGGCTCAGGGTGGAGCTTACTAAAGACCAATTTAAAAGAATAGTTAAAAAGCATGCATAATAAGGAACAGCAATAAGCATTGTAGTAACTAACAATTTTCTACCAATCCCTTAGTAAAAATTTACCTTCTCTTCAGTTACTTTTACTTTTATAACTATAAAATAACTGATATTTAAATTATCAGTTATGTGTAGACTTGTAATTTTTTTACTAATTTCTTTCTCTATGGGATTTCCACTGTATTTCATTGGTTCTATGAGGCGATATGTAAAGGAAATGTTGATATTGCAATCAAAAGCGTTAGACAACCATTTCTTACCTCTAGAGTTTGATAGTATACATTCAGATTAACTTTGTTTTCCCCCAATCACATATGAGAACATATGATTTTTTATGTTTATTGTATTTCTGGAACAAAATATTGTCTAGTTCCATCCATGTTTCTGTAAGTGATAAATGAATAAAATAATTATTATAGAATAATATACTGTACATTTGTAAATTTATAGAATTTTCAAAACTTCCAGACATAAAATGTATAGAAGTAAATGCTAAATGTTCAGGTTAAGAACATTGCATTCATATTCTGAAATATCACAATGAACCACGTAAGTAGGTAAAAATGATTGTATACTAAAAGATAATTTATCCTAATTTAAACCCAGTATATTTATTTTATTCTTACACTTTAACATGGCACTTAGAAGACAAAAAAATAACTAAAATAAAAGTGAATTTTCAGCTGTAGAATTTTATTCTACCAACTGACAGCTAATATTATTAATCTAATAAAAATAATAATACATATTAGTTTATAAAATTAATATGAGTAACTAATATTTATTATTTATAATACAATGACTCTGTATAAATCAATTTGATATTTTGCTGCTGAACATATTTTCATGGAGCTATGCATGTCTAATAAACATGGCTTTCTTGAACTTTCTCTGGATCTTACCCAAATTCACACTGATTTTTATTTTAATTGCACCATACATATCATATGTTTTTATATATTATAGTGCATGCACTAATATTTACATGGCCAACATAGCCCATGCATTTAAACACAGTTAGTTGCAGAACTATTATGGAATGGTTCATTCTTTTTGTCTTCTATTTTGCTTTCCATTGGATCTCTGTAGACAAAATTCTAAACAGTCTTAGTAAATAAGAAACACAGCACCAAATACAGAGGTAATAGCCAAAGAGATCAGAGCAACAGAAATGACTAGCTTTAGCTTACCATCAGCAGTAGCTTCCCCAGAGAGAGCTTCTTCCTGTCTGACTTGTCTTTTTATTGCCTTTCTGTTCTGCCTTCTAATTGGCTCTAAGCCAGCCACATGACTTCCTCATCACTGCCTGTCTATATAGACCTTCAGATCTCTATGGTTGGTACTGGGATTAAAGGCTCGTGTCACCATGCTTGGCTGTGTCCTTGACCACACAGAGACTCTTTCTGCCATGTGATTGGATTAAGGGTATATGCTACCACTGCTTGACTTCCACTTTTGGCTCGCTATGTGACCTCTGATCTCCAGGCAACTTTATTTATTAACATACAAAGAAAATCACATTTCAGTACAAATAAAATATCACCACAGAACTCATCACCTCCATTAGTGGAGATACAGGTGACGGGAATAAAAATTGTTGTTACTTGAATCAAATGCCTCAATTGAACTCTTAGTATCCACTTTTATCTCAGCCAACCATCAAACACACTTCAATTCCAACAACACCTCCTACTGTTACAAACTGTGTGGATGATAGGAAAATTGTTCTGATTTCTTTTACAAACAGCTTTAAGTTAAGTTATCACACCAAAGATATGGCAATGCTAATGAGTTCATCATAAAGTTGAAACATGCTAGGAAAGATTACTATTCCATTTTAATGGAGATAAATATGATTTTATGAAAGATCCCAAGATGTCAGTTTACTGTATTGAAAACAGTAAAAGACAAGAATTAAGAGAACATCATCAACATGCAAGAGTCCAAAAAAGCAGATCGAGGAACATTATCTAAGAGCAGTTATTGAAAAGCACATATATCCATATGCAAACACAGAGCACATAATAGCTGAAAATCTGAATAAATTTCATTTTTAATTTATCTTTTCTTGTTTTTTGTTTATTTGTTGTTTTTGTTTTATTTTAGTTAGGGTTTCATTTAGCCCTGCCTTGTCCTGAACTCTCTATTTAGCCAAAAATGGCCTTGAACTTCCCACCTCCATGTTCCAAGTCCCAACTTTAGAGTTACAAGTGGCCACACCAATCACATTCTCAAAAGTTGAATTAATACCACTTTTTAGCCAAATTATCATGTAATATGGCTTAATGTCAGTTGATTGGGGTCTCTGTAAAACATCCTGTGACTAGAGTGAAGTGAGAACATAACATGACAGGCGGCTGTCATTCACCTTTGTGTTTATTATCAAGGCTGTAATGATGCAGCATCTCATCAGGGGCTTGTTTCTGATGAGACCTGAGGTTTTCTACTTTTCTGACCAGGAGGAGCATGCACAGATTTTTACATTGCAAGGAAGTTGCAAAAAATCCACTCTTCATCGCCAATGTGACCACTGTTCCTTTCTCCGTCATCTGGGTCATTTCTTTAAGTGTCATCCTGTGGAACAGGAGCCATCTAGGGTTGATACCTTTGTGACAACCACTTCTATTGGCCCCTTAATTCAAAAAGTGTCTGCATTTGAAAGGTGTTTGTTTTTTCTCTTCCAGCCAACTGTGTCTGCCTGAGATGATACTAATTTTCCAAGAAATATTATTTGGAAGCTGTTTTGTAGAATGTTAATTCATAAAGTCTGTTTCCTTCACTGAAAGGATAGAAGGCTCAGTAGGTGAGGAAGTTCAAACCAGTGCACTAATGGGAAAAATATAGATGATAAAAATAATGATAAATATATACATGTGGAACCGTGTGACTTTAAAAAATATTGCTAAGATTTTTAAAAGATGTATTAGGAAATATTTTACAAGATATATTAGGAAATCTTCACCATAGATTGCTTAAATCAAGATAATTCACCCTCTTGATGGAAAGTTTAAAATACTCATGAAAGAAGTGACTTTTTTTAGTAGATTTTTATGACAAACATAAAGAAAATGTGTCACATGACACTTCCAAAATGCTGAGCAAACTGAACGCCAAATGAGATTTCTCGGGATATTTCAGGGATATTTTAATTAGAATTAGGAGATATAGCAAGAAAATCATTACAATTCATCTTTCTTTCTGTGTCTAGATGATATAACTATTAAAACAAATAAGGGGTAATGGAGCACAGCGAAACTAGCTTCAAAACTATTTAATACGGAAAAGTCTCTTTGGGAATTCACTGTGTCATCTTCAGGGAAAAGCTTATTGTTGGAATGAGAACTATATTAACAAGAGAGAAAACGTTCAGAGAATGCCATTTTACTTTGTGATGAAGTGCTTAAATTTTTTCAAAAAGCATAACTTTTTTCAGAATTAACATCTCAGTTTGGGCTAAGTAACAGCCATTTAAACATGAGTGGTCAGCAGTTTTGAAAAGTCTGGGGCTATAGATACATATTCTACAAATCCTAACACGATCTCTCCCTTTGCTTATTCATTTTCAAGAAGTTGACAAATTCTTCCGAACAGTGTCTCAAAGAACAAGAAAATTAACACAGACATTTTGTAGGGTGTGTTTGTATATGTTGAATTACATGACTAAGTTTCACTGACCACTTAATGTGATAATGGGCAAAAGTTGATTAAAATTTTCACTGCATGTATTTTTTGTGTTGAGAAGATCTTGTCAAAACCTTTAAACGTGGCATTTAAATATTTTTGTGTATTTTCTATTAATATTTTCA
>CABHPP010140447.1:21571-36535 GCA_902168425.1 Peromyscus attwateri | reverse complement strand
CTCTCTCTCTCTCTCTCTCTCTCTCTCTCTCTCTCTCTCTCTCTCATTTTCTTAAACCAATCCATAATCTTTCCCTTTGATACAGAGTTTTATCCTGCTAGGAGATAAAGAATTAAAGGCAAGGTCAGAAAGAGTCCCGAGCAGGGGGTTATTCTCAGAACTTCAGAACTTACCTCTAGTTCTGATATAACCTCTAAATTTTTAAAAATTAAGTTATTTATTTTCAATATTTCATTTTAACTCACACATGGTTTTTTTAGAACTCTTATTAACTTTTGTAAATTACCAATTTTATAATCTGCCCCCTCGTTAAAGATGACTTTTGCATTCCATTAAGCAGGCTGGCCATTCATTGTCTTTTGTTTTATTGCCTAAGGCTTTTAGTTTTTGAGCACAAAATACCAGTTTTGGAATAATCAAATATTCCCTGTTGAGGGAAAGATAAAGCAGTGTTATCTTTGGTTCAACTCCCCCATTTTTCTAATACTTGCAAGTTGGAAGTCTGTAATATCACAAAGCCATCTGGAGCGCTGGATGAGGGTTTATCTCCAAAAACTTCCTACTTTTTGGAACTTTGTTTCTCGTTGTTTTTCTTTTTTCTGAAAAATTCTAAGCCTCTGTTTGCCTGCTGGGGATATGGGTTTGGATCAGGTTTTTACGCTGTTCTGCAATGGGCTTTCTCAGCAGTCATTCAGATACTGGCTTCTCCCACTGGGTCTCAGCGTGATCCTCCCATGTTTACAGAAGTGCGTGGGTGCTTGAGATATTGGGAGATCAAACCCTTGTGTGTGTGTCCCCAGATGAACCAATCAAGTTGTTTCTGACCCAGGAATGGAGTATGTCTGTTGGGTGGTGGCACACTATGGGGAGCTGCTCCTGGCCACTCCACAGTGTTGGGTTGTAGGGAGTAAGGGCCACTTACCGTCAGGACTTTGTGATCAGGCACTCATAAAATTCCTAAGCCAAAGGTAGCAAGCAAGAGAAGCCAGAGAAAAATGGAGAATTTGGTGTCTGAGGACTGTTGGGAGACAGCCAAATGATAATAAGTGAAAATGCTCCAAAAGCAAAGAAGACCAGGGACAAGGGAAAGCAGAAAGCAGGATGCCTTCAAAGGTGACCAGAAGCTGAAAACGCACCCAACAGTCAGACTCCACAATGCCTCTATCTGAAAGCCAAAACAGATGTCTAGGCCAAAATGCTTCCGAAGCAAATAAAATAGATACCTTAAAACAAATGCCTTGAAAGAAAAAACACGAACAAAACAAAACAGAGAAGTATCTACTAAATAGGATCCTTAAATAACTAGCTCAGAATAAACAAAGGGTCCATTGACCAAACCAAAGGTGAGCTGATAGGGCCCTGGAAGAAGTCATCGCAGTCCACCTGAGGACATATGGCAGGATGGCTTGGACTCTGCAGGTCTATGCTTCCATTCGGGTAACTCCTTCTGTGGAAAATGGGTTATTCTTGGAGCCCCACATTGGATGCTATAGCTGTTGATGAAAAATACAACTCTCACCTCAAAAGGCATAGGGATAGTTTATTCTGGAGCCGAATATGAGTAATTATGGCCCAGGAACACAGATCTTCCAATGTGGAAGTCGGTTTGTGAAGTTTTAATAGTAATAGAACAAAGTCATAAATCAAGATATTTTACAAATACAGTGGTGGAAACATCAGAGGTGTATTCCAGCTAACCAGAGAAATCTCAGCTGTCGGTCTCAGATGCTACCTTATATCACATATTTTACCCTTTTGGTAAGATAGTAGTAGTAGTAGTAGTAGTAATAATAATAATAATAATAATAATAATAGGGCTTGGTTAATGCATTACAAAAGCTTTTCATCTGTTAGTCACAGGAGGGTAAGTCTGATTCATAGATGAACAAGGAATGGCTATTGAGGGGGCTGAAGCTAGCCCAAGATGACTTCTAACTAGGCTCTGGACCTGCAACATTCCAACCTCTCCACATCACTGAAGTTCTCCTGGATCAGCCATTGCCAAGGCTTCTGTTAAGGATTCTCATTCTCACAGGTACTCCGGTTTCCCTGGAGAATGGGCCTGAGATGTAAGTGCAGGAGGAGTGCCGGGCTCTAGCAGGCAGGGTTTGACCATGAACACTATCCCGAACTGAGGCGGCCCTGTGATTGCCGTACTTTTTGAGAGCTGATGAGAAGAGCACTAGCTCTCAGGGAATACCAACTTAATGCTAAGTGAAGGCACAGTGACATCACCGAAATTCTGAGCTCAGAGACAGCAGGGGAAGGGCTGAACTGGCACAGAGTGAGTGGCCCGGTAGCCCAGGTGACAGCGCAGACCCCCATGGTCTTAGGTCAGCATCAGGTTCCGGGCAAAATTTGACCCGATCCTACTGCCATTAAAATGTCTAGTTTGGTTTTTGTGTATGTTTTGAATTTCAGTTTAAAGTTTATTTTGCATTTACAGTTCTTATCTCTCTGAGTTAGCAGCCAGATCATGTCAAATGTTATGCTTGCTTGTGGAGCAGAAATTGGTGGGGATCCATTAGAGAAATTCTAGTGTCGTTGATTGCCCCAGCCTGAGACTTATGGAAGATGAAGCACAGGACTGTAAGAACAGTGTTAGGATCCAGCTGCTCAGGTGCTACCTGCAGCAGCCCCTCCCCTCTCAGACCTACCCTCAGGCCCCCTACTGAGACATTGTGACTCTCTAGCTAAGGGACTGCCAGATGTCAGGAGTTTTCACCCAAGGAAGTGAGTTTCCTGCTCCCTACTCCCTGCCTCCTGCCCAGGAATCAGAGTCTAGGTGCAGCCTCTGTGTAGACTGAAACCACACCATGCTCAGAAAGGTATGAGAGGAGACCCTCTTACTTCTGCCAATTGGGCCCTGATCTCCTTCCTCTCTTTAGCGCACCCACCATGCTGTCTGTCTCTGTCTATGTGTCTGTGATGTTAATAATTCTTCAAATAAACTCCTTACCCTTAACGGTCCACCTCGGTGTCCTCTTGAACCTCCCATCCAAGATCTTTCAAGCACAATGCTGAAGAAGGCATTGTAATAAAAAGCAGTCAGGATGATCACTAGCACTTTTGGACCGCATGCTGTAGAGAAGTCATTGCTTCGAGGACCCTCCCGAAGTTCCGCATTTACCTCTTGCAGCTGCGCTGTGACGTAAGCTCTGCTCATATTTCCTCTTTTGTTCATGAGGAAACTGGGTCTTAGAAGCACTAAAAAGCCCATCCAGCCCCATGGCAAATAATGCCTATAACCCCAGCACTCGGGAAACTGAAGCACTCAGAGAAAAATTGAGAGCAGCCTCAAAAAATACAGAAAACAAAGGAGGTTGGGTAGACTTTTCTCTAAGTCACTAGAATGATAAATAAATTCGGGGATGGGGTTTGACCACAGGTCGTTGTCACTCCAGAGCATCAGTTTCCCAGACCAACTTGCCTTGGCTGAACACATTGCAATTTACCAATTTAGACTGAGGCTGTCTTGACTTGTCATGCCCAAGCCTCCCTCTATTCTCTTCCATTTCCTTGGAAGTACGCAGCTGAAGAGCATGTTAAAGTCCCACTGGAAGAAATTAACTAGGTACATCATACATGAGAAAGTTCAGAATGTCTCATCATTTCTACTTTGACTGGTGAAACTAGTCTTCTCATTAGATATTTGGTGCCCTTCTATGTTCTGTGTCATGTATCACACACCAGATGCTTAGGTTTGGGACCAGATAGTGATCTAGTAAGTACTTGTTGGGTGAATGAAAATCTAGAACCTCTATTTTGCTTATGAACAGGTCCGACTCCAGAAGTCTGTTTTTAAGACCGTCTGTCCATTGATCCTTAGTGACTAAAGTGGGTACCCAGAATATGTCCACTAAAGAGGGGTATGAATCAGTCCTGTGAAACTTCAAATTGTCTACTTTTCCCCTTTGAGGTCATATGCAAATTATCCGACACCCTCTCTAGAATTTTCTGATACTGGCGATCTAAGAGATTAATGTTTGGGGAAGCCAAGCAAAGCGTGTATAGGAATCCTTTTTAACTACTTTTACACTCTTTCAATAATTTCAAAATTAAGATTTCAAAAAAAAAAAAAAAAAGAACCTATAATAGCTATCCTCCGATACCATACAGCCAGTGGCTAGTCAGCTCTGTGCTCTCTTTGCGTATCAGTCAGCAGCTCATTGAGGCTGATTCCTTCCTCTCTCTGAGATCTGTGTGGAGTCGACTCCAGTGACTGGACCTTTCTGACCTCATCCTATCAACTCCACCCTTCATGCCTGCCATACCACATCATCCTCGGAAGATGTACAGCACACTTTTCTTCAGGGCATTTATTGTCCTTCTGTTTGCCTGGAATTCACATACCCCATGTATTAGCAACCTGCTCTGCAGCTTCCTCCTGTCAGCTCTTCCTCCTTCAAGTTTCTGCTCAAGTGTTGCTTTCTCAGAGAGGCCTTTCCTGATAATCCTGTTTAGAACTGTAGTTTCACACCACTCTGTTCCACCCATGCCCTGCACTTCATATGTTTATATGCATATAAACACTTCTGTTTCTCCTCCCTGCTTGATTAATTTCTCCATAGGGCTTGTCACTAATGTACTCTCAGTTACCTGAAGTGCTATGTCTCTGTCCAAGCTAGAATGTGGGAATCCTTACACTCAGGAACTGATCTCTCATCCATACCCCGTTGTATCTCCAGTGCCTCTGATAGTGTCTAAACATGCACTAAATATCTGGTGAGCTGTGCAACAGAACCTCAAGACAAACGTGGGAGAAACAGACTTGGAATCAATGGACTTGTCTACACCTTGTACACTTCCAGCAATAGTTCAACATGACATCTTGATTACACAAAGTCCCAGCGTGCTGAAGTAACAGTCAGCGCCCAGTCTTTGCTGTGTGGAAGGTTTCCCCTAGTTCCTAGATGATGATGGCGATGGTTCTCACATAGGGCAGCCCACTTCTGCGTTTTCCCTGAATTGGTACTGGCCTCTCCCTGTCACTGTACCTGCACCCACTCTTCTCAGAAGTACCACTAATGTCATTATCACCCTGCTGAAGTGTTTTCTTCTTCTTTTGTTTCTTTTTCAAGAAAGTTTTTAGTTAAGCATGCAAAATAACGGGTTTCTCTATGACATTTTCCTGCATGTATATGATTGTACTTTGCTCATATGCACCCTATCATCTGGCATTTTCCCCATCCCTCTTCCTGATGGTCCTTTTCCTCCCCCAAATAGGTCTCCTGATTTCATAACACATAATGCATCTGTAGATATATACATATATATTTAAAACTGGTGTCCCTATATGAGAGAGAACATATTCTATTTGCCTTTCTCTTCCGTGTTCTCCCCTTCTATTATCTCCCTTTATAGCCCTTCCTCCTATATATTTTCCTGTTTACTTTCACACCATATATAATGTATTATATATATGTGTGTGTATTAGAGTTCTCTAGAGAAATAAAACTTATAAAATGAATCTCTTTATATATCTATAGCTTTATCTATATAGTCTTAGTGAGGGTTTCTATTGCTGTGAAGAGACACCATGACTACGGCAACTCTAATAAAAGAAAGCATTTAATGAGGTTGCTGGTTTACAGTTTCAGAGGTTCAGTCCATTATCATCATTGCAGGGAGCATGGTGGCATGCAGGCAGACATGGAGCTCGCTATATCTGGATCCAAAGACAACAGGAAGTAGACTGAGTATCATATTGAGCAAAGCTTGAGCATACATGAGACCTCAAAGCCCACCTCCACAGTGACACACTTCCTCCAACAAGGCCACACCTCCCAATAGTGCCACTCCCTTTGGGAGCCATTTTTTTCAAACAAGGTGTGTGTATATGTGTGTATATATATGTATATCTCCAGTAGTTGTTTGGTCCACAAGGCTGGCTGTCTCAACTGGTCTTCAGAATACACTGGAATCTTGAAGAAGTAGGCTAGTGAAGGAATGGACTTGCTAGGGAGTAGAGAACAGTCAAAGAGCAAAAGCGTCCCTCTTCCACATTCTTGTGTGTGTGTGTGTGTGTGTGTGTGTGTGTGTGTGTGTGTGTATGTATGTATATATGTATGTATGTATGTACGTATGTATGTATGGGCTTCCAGTAGAAGGCGTGGCCAGATTATATCTGGACTAAAGATCTGAATTAAAGGCTTGTTTTCCTACTTCAAAGATCCAGATTAGTTATAATCAAGTTGACAACCAAGAACAGCCATCACTATATATAATATATATACATATATGTGTGTGAATGTATATATATATTCCACATAGAAGAGAAAGCATTGCTATTTGTCTTTTTAATCTAGCTTATTGTATACTTAATATGCTAATATCTATTTTTATCCATTTTCCTAAAAAATGATGCAGTTTACCATTGAATCAAATTCCATCATATATGTATTTCTTTACCTAGTCATCCACTGATGGACCTTTAAGCTCGTTCATATCTCGGCTGCTGTGAATAGTGCTGTACTAAGCATGAGTGTGCAAATATCTCTGTCGCGTGGTGACATATATTCCTCTGAGTATATACTCAGAAGTGGCATAGCTCACTCATATGTTAGCGCTGTGATTGGTTGTTTTTGAGAAACCTCCATGATATTTCCATAGTGGTTGCATTGTTTATATTCCCGGCAATAGTGAATACATGCTTCTCTTTTCTTACGTCCTCACCAGGATTGCTGTGATCTGTTTTCTTGATGGTAGCCATTGAAATCTCGGTGTAGCTTTCATTGGCATTTCTGCCATGGCTGAGGAAGCCGAACCTGCTTTCCTATCTTTATTGGCCATTTGGACTTCTTTTGAGAACCATCTCTTCAGTTCATCTGCCCATTTATTGGCTTGGATGGTTTGTTTTTCTGGCATTTAATTCTTGGAGTCCTTTGTAAATATTAATCCCCTGTCAAAGGTAGAGTTGACAGAGACTTTTCTTTTGTTCTGTATGCTGTCTGTTCACTTGGCTGGTGGTTTCCTTTGCTTTGCTGAAGTTTTTTTTTTTTTAATTATTATTATTTTTTTTAGCCTTATGCAGTCCCGTTTGCCAACTGCTGCAATTACTGCCTGAGCCAATGGAGTCCTCTTCAGAAAGTTCTCACCTGTGCCCATGTCTTGAAGTGCTTTCCTCCGGCTGTGTGGGGTTTCAGGTCTTCCATTATAGCCTCCAATTCATTTCAAACTGACGTTTTGTTTGTACACAGTGGAAGAAGGGGACCTCGTTTCGTTCTTTTGAATGTGGAGACCCGGTTTTCCTGGCACCATTTATTAAAGAGGCTGTCTGTTCTCTAGTGTGTGTTGTTGGCAGTGCTGTCAACAATTAGGTGGATGTAGCTGTGGGTGTTTATTTCCTTTATTCCCTTCTGTGTGCGGTGTTTTGTTTTACCGCTCCCTTGCTGTTTCTGTTGTTACTATGCCCTGTGGTATGATTTGAAATCAAGTCTTGTGACAGCGCCAGTCTTGTTCTTTCTGCTTAGGGTTGATTTGGCTAGTAAGGGTCTTTCGTGCTTCTGTGTGAGTTTCAGTACTATTCTTCTAGTTCTAAAAAGAATGCCTTTGGAGTTTTGATGGAGATTGCAATCTGGAGATTGCCGTTGGTAACTGTATTAGTCAGGGCTCTCTAGAGGAACAGAACTGATATATGTATATGAAATCCGTGTGTGTGTGTATGTGTGTGTGTGTGTGTGTGTGTGTGTGTGTGTGTAAGAGAGAGAAAGAGAGAGAGAGAGAGAGAGAGAGAGAGAGAGAGAGAGAGAGAGAGAGAGAGCCAGAGCCATTGAGCCTACCTAGTTAGGGCTACTTGAATGAACATAGGTGTGGGCTTATTCCCTTTATCCCCAGGAGCACAGGCAACTTACCAGCAACTTTACCACTGAAGAAAATGGATCCCTCTCTCCAGTTTTTCATCTTAGTTTGACTTATGAGACTTCACTTTTAGCCACAATTTTCTTCCCCTGATCATAGTGCTTCTTGAAATGAACAAAATCTAAAGTGTGCATGCCTCTGTCTTTCTTGATTCTTATCTTCACTGAGCACAGAGAAGCAAGAATAGAACACCATCCTTTGTAACTACAATGCATCCCAGTGTCTCAGCGCATCTCTAGCTTGACTGCGTGGGTGCCTCAGCTTTCTCTTGGTTCATCTTGGTTTTAGAGACTGATCTGTAAGCTTCTACTCGTTTGCTCCTAAGTATGTGCTCCTAGAGAGTTCATACCGTCTCAGAGTTTTAATCCCTTGTCTGCAGATGAGCCTCAGATACATATGTTAAGCTCTGACCTGGCTCTATGATCTGGTCAGACACTTGGCATGGCCATGGGCCGGATTTCCTAACCTGTCTTTGGTTTACCTTTAACCTCTTGTGGTCTAGTAGACTTCATCTTTATCTTGCTTCAATGCCTCAGTCCAACCCAGAGGATCCACATTTCCTGAATTCCTTAGATGATGAGCCTCAGTCTTACCTCAGCCTCCCCCTCCTCCTTTATCTGCAGTAGACAGTCTTCATGCGTCCCTTTTGTCTGCCTCTTGTTCCTGTGCCCATTGCTACAAGCCCAGCCGGGCCCTGCTGTTGATGCCATACCTCTTATCCTTAGCCATAATTTCCCAACCCTTTTGTTTCCAGCTACTTCTGCTCCATCTCCTGGTTTGCCATTAGGCAAATTTAAAGTGGCCAGTTTCATTTCCTTTTCTACTTAAATTCCCAGTACTTCTTCCCCTTTTCAGATTTGATTTCAGATTTCTTGAAATATGATTTTCATGTGTATGGGTGTTTTGCCTACAGGGATGTATGTACATATGTGTGCTTGGTGTCCATGGAGGTCAGAATAGGGTATGGGATCCCCTGGATCTGAATGACAGGCAGTTGTGAGCCACAGTGTTGGGAGCCAAACACAGGTCCTCTGCAAGAGCCTCAAGAGCTCTTCACCACCAAGTCATCTCCCCGGCACCTCCATGGCCTGGTCCTTCTTACCTGCCTGCTTTGTATGTTTTTAAAGTACTTCATTATACACAGTAACCACTTGCTTACTGAATAAGCAGGAGGCTGATTGAAATAAGGAAATGGTGTCATATGAACCAGCTTGAAGCTGCACTGATATCCTTTGACCTAGTATGTGGGGGGAATCATGGCTGATTCATATCTCTATTTAAAGAATGGAGAACATGACCAGAGATGTTCCCAAAGTACAGCTACAGGGAACCAGGGAAGACAAAGAAGAAAAGACTGGACGAGCTTGGTGATGGCACCAAACAGTGAAGTTTTAATGTAAATCACAGTCTACAAAACCCGTATGTAGCCAAAATTGAACAGAAATGAGGGCGGCATGTAAAATGTGTTAACCGATTTTTATTCTAACAAGTAACCCTGTAATTAGAGGTGGGTTTTTTTCTCTCCCCAAAATGCTTGTAAGTTTATTAACAAAAGGACACTGCCTTGCCCAGGTCTAGTGCACTCTAGAATCAGTGTTGATCTCTTATGATATTCTGACTCCAGATCTTGGCCTATGTTTCTAAACACTTTTACCAGTTTATTTAATTTCTATTTACTTACTTTCTAGGTTTATATTGCTAAAAAAGGAGCATGACTTCACATGTTTACTCTTCCACTAAAATATTTGAGTCACACTTTGATCTTCGGTAGGTTTATTTTCGAATCTTTATATGCTTGGTCGGTAGTTGGGAGAGTCTCAAACACCTCACCCGTATCAGATCTACTTACAAAAGAGGAGGAGGTCTTGCATTCTCAGGGTGGGACCTGCAGGAGGGTAGCATGCATTCAGTTCAGCGGCATCTGTTCCCATGCCTCTATCAGTGACAATGGGTCAGAAAATGTCAGTGAGTGTCTTGGGACTTATTATAAGTCACAGGTATGTGAACTGTCGGCTTTTGAAATAGCTGCAATCTGCATCGTGTGCTGAATTTCATTTTTGAATACTTAGGAATACTGTAGAGATAACACTTTTATGGATTTGACATTTTATGAAAATCCAATTTGCAGCTGCGACTAGCCCTTTCCCTTCCTCGATCTACCTGACAATAACAACTGTAATTAGCTTTTATTACCCTCCCTTATCAGTTAAGGATGGTAAAATTAGCATCAGAAGGATGTAAAGTTAACCTTTATGTGCTAACTGCCTATATAAATTCTCTGAAAGGCCTATCACACTTCAAGAGAGAATTTTAGATTGATATTTAAAACATCTAATTATGTTAGCTCTCTGGTTTAGCTTGTGAATGTCATGTTGTTTATAGAATCAATTTGCCTTCTCAACTAATCAAAACAGGGGTTGAATTTGTCCATATGAAATGCACATTAGGCGCTGGGGGGAGGGTGCAGCTCCTGCGCTCCGGAAGCCGAGTTTCAGTTGGGAGATGTCTGCAGCCGTGTCTGTGTCTGCTGGCCCTTCTGTCTGACATGACGTCCACTCTCTGTCCTCTCATCTTCTGGTCAGCACCTACACATGTCTCAAGCACAGCCACATGCCGTCCTGCTCGCCTGCTCTCTTTATTTTTTAATGTATTATTTCATTTTATTTTGAGACAGAATCTCTCTATATGTAGCTCTGGCTGTCCTGGAACCTGGTTCTATAGACCAAGCTGGCCTTGAACTCACAGAAATCCACCTGCCTCTGCCTCCCAGGTGCTGGGATCAAAGGCATGCGCCACCATGCCCAGCTTCTGTTCCCTTTTTAAAATGTGTTGTGTTTGTGTGTGGGTGTGCATGCATGTGTATGCGCATGTCTGGGGTGCATGTGGAGGCCAGAGGTTGACATCGAGTGTCTTCCCCAGTCACTCTCTACTGTGCATACCAAGGCAGGGTCTCTCACAAGTTCGGCTAGTCTGGCTAGCCAGCTTGCTCCCGTGTTCCCTTGTCTCTGCGTGAAGACCTCTGGGATTCTAGGCAGTCTGCAGTGTTCACCGAGCGTGTATGTGAATGCCAGGGAATCGAACTCCTGTCCTTGTGCCTCTGCAAGTGCTTTACCCACTGAGCATCTCCCTGGTCCCTTTTGTTCCTTAATTGACAAAATGTTGCTCTGGGGAGATGGCGTAGCGGGTAGAGTGCCTGCTGCACAATCACGAAGACCCAAATTCAACTCCCCTTCCCTGGCTCAGTGCTCATATGAAAAAGCCAGGTGTGGTGGTACTTATGCACCTGTAAACCCAAACCCAGGTAGATGGAAGTAAGATTCTAGAGGCTTGACCAGTCTGGCCTATTGGACAAGTTCCACGTTCAGTGACCTGCCTTGTTCCCCACAAATAAGTCAGAAAGTAAAGGGACACTGAATTTAACCTCTAATCTCTAAACACACACACACACACACACACACACACACACACACACACACAGAGCTGACAAATGGTGTATAAACCTCATCTCACAGACTTACCATTTTTTTTGTAATGACATTAAAAGGCATTTATTTTCAAGTATATGATACATTAAGTATCGTCACCACGCACTACAACAGACCTCTAGAATTTATTCCTCCATCTATATTTAATATCATTTGACTAACATCTCCCCTATTGTCCCCCATCCACAGTTCCTGATTGCTCTTTGCTTCTGTAAGTTCAACTTTTTAAGTTTCTATGTATGAGTGACAGGCACCATGCAATATGTGTCTTTCCGTGCATGGCTGGCTTATTTCACTTAACATAATATCATCCATGTTGATCCATGTTGTTTCAAGTGACAAATTTCCATTCCTTTGAAGGATATATAGTATTCTATACACACGATTTCTTAATTTGTTTGTCTATTGATGTATACACACGATTTCTTAATTTGTTTGTCTATTGATGAACACTTAGGTTGAGAACACAGCCTGGTTCTCGTCAATAGTGTTTTAATGTGCATGGAAGTGCAGATCTCACCCCCAAACTCCGGTTTTGATTCTTTTGGACATCTACCCCCCCCCCAAAAAAAAGGGGTTATATGATAGATCTGTTTTTAACATTTTAAAGGAACCTTTATACTGCTTCCCACAATGGCCAAACTAATTTACATTCCCACCAACAGTATGCAAGCGTTCCCCTTTCTCCACATCCTCCCCAGCACTCATCATCTTTTGGTATTTTTATAATAGTCATGCTAAGAGCCAAGTGATGACAGCTTGGTGAGGTTTCGGTTGACTATCTTCAAGGATGCCATACTGCTTGGCCCCCTGCTGCTCACGTCTTTTTTTTTTTTAGTGCTCTGCATATACCTCTACCATGGTGTTTAGCATGAGGTATTAGCATTTTAGTGTGTGTGGTAACTTCAGTTTACCTTTGAATTCATGAATCAGTCTTTTAGTTCTGTTTTTGGAGTCGCTGGAACACAGTTTGTTTGAAGTAAGGGCCCGGTGATTAGATCAACGCCACAAAAATCTGACCAGTTTTGGACTTGGCCTGAACTGGGGTGATGGGGAAAGAGAAAATGGCAGACAGCAGTAGAAGAAGCTGGGATCGGACGGGCTGTGTGCTCAAGTGGAGACACACAGTAGCAGCCCAGAAACACAGCACAAAAGAGGAGGCAGGTTCGCTAGTCTTGGCGAAATGTCTCCGTAATAATATCCATGGATGAAAATGGATATTATTATATTAAGTAAAATAAGTCAAACTTTAAAAGACAAATAGCACATTCTTTCTCTCCTATATATAAATATATATAAATGCATATATACTGTATATGATATGAAAGTAGACAAGGGAATATGTAGGAGGAGGAAGACGTGGTTGCTGTTTGTGCACATACTGGCTTTAGGCAAAGGTCAGTCATTCATCACCATCCATACTTGCACCAGGGGGAAGGCCTTGTCATTCCCATAGCCTGATCTGGGATAGCTCTTGTCATTCCCATGAGTCTGAAGCATTGGGGTCATTGACATGGCCACATTCATGCCAACAATACACATTCACTCAGGACTTTTTCCACTCCCCACAGATAAAGGCATTTAAACACACATAGGCATGCAATCATAAAGATTAGTTGACAAAGAAAGGCAGAGTGCTAGAAACATCAACAATGGCTCGTAGACAAGTGCTCTAGGACCTGAGAGGAAAGGAAAGACAAAGTTGGTGATGAATGAGGGTGTTTCAGTCAGGATCAGAATGAAGGGTTTGAAGGCACGTAAGAACTTAATGTTCTAGGACACAATTGGAAAGGAAGTAGTGGGGGCGGGGGGGAATGGAGTCTCAATTGGCAAGTGGGAAATATGTTAGGTATATTGGAAGATTAACGACAGATCAGAGGGATCGTGTTGTTTGTATAAGATTAGGAAAGTGAATGGAGGCAGAATTCAGAAATTATCCTGGTGGTGATAAGCAATTTCAGGTACACAGTGAGCAAGAGCAATGGGAGGAGAGTGTAGCTTTCTGGATGGTAATATGCTAGTGATATGTAAGTGGGACTGAGCATAGGAGAAATGGGAAGTAGAAAAATCAAGAAGCTCATCCTAATGTGGTATTGAGTCGGGAAAGACTGTATGGGAAATGTAAGGCTACGTTAACCGCATGTGGGCAATGGGGGAAAATGGAGGACTTGAAGAGTACCGTGGGCCACACAGAGAAGTGATGAGTTCACTGTTAGACACTTGGGATGTTTGGAGGCTTCAACATACAACCACACATTTTTAATTTCCACATCAGTACTTGTTCATAGAGAAGAGCGTGTGAGAAGACTCTACATAGTTAGGAGTGTGGAACGTTGGAGAAAGGCAAGGATATCAAGCTCCGCTGAGAGGAGTCTAGTTTCAGAATGAAAGGAGCCAATGAAGACTGTGGAAACCTCCTTCCATTATAGGAATTTCTCTCCCTAAGGGCTACATACCTCTCTGTCCCATGGCTTCTATCATCACCTGAGCCCCGCTGAGGGCCCCCTCCCCCTCCCCCCTGCAGGTGGTTTCATCTTTATTCTCCCCTGCTCCAGCCCTTGTGGTTTTTCTAAAACACAGACATGACTTTGCCACTTCTCATTGATGCCTCCTTAGTGAATTGTATCCCCGTGAAGATGCTGAGGTCCTGTACCCAAGTGCCTACCAGTGCGACCTTATTTGGAAATAGGGTGTTTGGGGATGATCAAGATGAGATCATTAGGATGGAACGTAATCCAGTATTGCTGTCTTCCTTTAAAAAGGGGAAATGTGGGCACAGAAATGTGAGTTCAGGCAAAAAATCAGAGTGATGTCGTTATAAGCAAGGATGACAAAGGATGTCTGGAAGCCATCAGGAACTAAGACAGACATGGAGCAAGATGACACACAACTTTCAGAAGGAGCCAATGTGCCAGCACCTTTCATTTTAAACTTCTAGCTTCTAGAACTTAGAGATAATACGTTTCTGTTACTTTAGATCATTTAGTTTGTGGTCATTGTTGTCACAGCCTTGGGAAACTAATACAAATCTTAAAACAGCTCTCCATTGCTTGGAGAGGGTGATAATTAATATTATGGTTAAGTTGGCCAGCCTGTAGCATGCCAAGGTATTCAGTCAAACACTATCCTAGGGTTTGGTGACAGTGCCTTTGGGTGAATTTTGATTGGAAGTTTTGACCGTACTCTCTAATATTGATGGCCTTTATCTAAGTCACCAAAGGTCTGGATGCAGGGAAAGGCAGGCTCCCCCCACTGCCCCCACAAGACGATGTGAATTGCTCACATGAGATACTGTCTGTGGAAGAGATACTTCCCCTGGCTGGTTGCCTTGAACTGGGACACTGACTTCTTTTTCCCTTTGCACTTAAAATGAAAGCCTGGTTTTTCCTGGATCCCAAGCCTACTAGAGTTCACACTAGATCTGTATCAGGGACTTTCCTGAAGGTCTTGATATATGTCAGCACTTGTAATCACACAAGTCAAGTCTTAAAAATCTCTTTGGACGTATATATACATCCACATAATACACCATATACATATATACATACATATATATATATATATATACACACACATAGACATAGACATAGACATAGACATAGACATAGACATAGACATA
>CABHPP010140447.1:0-19490 GCA_902168425.1 Peromyscus attwateri | reverse complement strand
ATCATCATGAGAACCTCTCACATTGGGTGCACACAGACCCACACCGACGACTTTCATACAAACACTTCAGGACACTGGGTGTACAGGAGAAATCCTGACATTTCAGAAAAAGAAAATCGGAAATGATATAGGAGGGACTATTAAATTAGAAAGACATCAGCTTTCTCAACAGCAATGCTATAATCTGGAACACACTGAAGAGCCCTTCACAATTTTGAGGGAAGAAAAGTGTGTTCCAGGGTGAGTTTCTGAGAATGCAAATAGGTCATATGTGTTTTCAGTTGTTGAATGTCTCAAGAAAATTTTGCCCCATGTATTCTGAGGGATCTGGTAGAGGATGCGCCCCATTTAAACAAGGAAGTGGACTCAGAGACTGGAAGATATGTGATTTCCAGCCGAGAGCAGAAGAAAGAGCTTCCTGGGATGAGGCTAAGACAGATGACCTTCTCACGCCGAGGGGCACAGACCATACGGAGGATGGGGACTTCAGAGGGCCCTCTCCAAGATCGCAGGAGAGGGATGGATGCATGCTTTGTTTTTGTTGGGTTTTGCTTTGTTTTGTCTTATTTTAGCGCTGGTAGAGAATTCTATGTGGTGTTCATAAGTATGTAGGAGCCTAAAAAACTAAGAAAATACAGAAGCATAGTGCATGCCATTGCCCAGGAACGTGTTTTGTTTTATGGTTTGCTTGTTTGTCTGTTGTTTGTTTTGTGTGTGTGTGTCTGTGTGTGTATATAAAGCTATGTGTGCCTTTGTGTGTGTGTGTGTGTGTGTGTGTGTGTATAAAGCTATGCGTGCCTTTGTGTGTGTGTGTGTGTGTGTGTGTATAAAGCTATGTGTGCCTTTGTGTGTGTGTGTGTGTGTGTGTGTGTGTGTGTGTGTGTGTGTGTGTATAAAGCTATGTGTGCCTTTGGGGAAGGCTGAGATGTAGAAGATTCGGGTAAGTGGGAAATAGCTGATAACTGGTACTGGGTTTCTTTTGGGGGTGATAAAATATTCTTGAATTGTATAGCATAATGTGTATACAGGTCTGGTCTTATGATAAAACTGCTTTCAAAGAGTAAATGTTATGCCATGTGACTCATATGCCAATAAAGATACTATTAAGCTGAAGAAAGTAATATCTAATTCATGTGTTATGGGTACGGAATAAATCAAATAATATATGTGAAAGGTCTAGTCCACAGCCTGGTATAAATATTTAAAAAGCAGTCGGCCCTCTCACCCCACTTTCTCTGTGACAGGCAGTTTTCCCAGATCGCTACAACTCAGTGCACTTAATCTTATCAACAGATGCACAAAACAGACACTGGTCTTATCCCATCTTCTAGATGAAGATCTGGAGGCCGAAGAAATTAAGTCATCTGTCTAAAGTCATACAACCAGTTCATCAGTAAAGTTGACCTTTGACCCCTGTTACCTGATCCAGAATTTTTACTGGGCCACTCTCCTGTGCAGGTGATCTGGTCTTGGAGATTGAGGTCGCGACTCTAGAGCAGGCCTGGGTGTCAGATGAATTCAGGAAGAGCAGGAGGCGTCGAGGCGAGGCAAAGCCGAGGTGGGCTCATTAGAAGAGGGGGCAGCAGAGACACAGAGCCGATGGGGGTGGGGGGGAGATATATCTGGGCACAGAGCTGAAGGGAATACCGTCTGCAGAGAAACTAAAAGCAACCGAAACCCAAAGTTACCCTCCTGTGTAACCATCACAAGCAATTTTAAATATTGGCAGGGAAAAAAAAAAAAGGCTTGCCTGGGAAAGTCTGTTCTGAGACGGCCTCCGCAACTGCTTCCCCTGGGTAGATTTTCATCAGGAGAGATGCAGGTGGGGAGATTACAAGGGACGGACTTGAATGGCGAAATCCAGGATGTGGCTGGGGGCAGTGACAGGTGGCTGGGGAGGATCAGAGCTGAGCTGATGCTGAGGGAGAAGGGGCTGTGTCAGCTGGGTGGCGATAAGCAATGTCCTGCTCGGTGGCTTTCATCTTCCTTGGTGTAGGCACAGTCGGGATCCAAGTCATTGCAAGCAGAACCAGAGTCTAGCTGAAACTCCGCACGGTTCACGTCAGCTCTCCTCAAATCTGTGCCTGCTTCACATCACGCTGCTTTTCCCCCTGCCCTCCCTTGAGCATTGACTTACATGTTTCTCTGCACCAGGCTTTGTCCTCCCCAAGAGCAATGGTTGTGTTTTCATCTGTCTCAGTCACCAGTTCTGGCAGACACTCACACACTAGAGGAACCGAGGCATGAGTGTGTTTTTCCTCTTTTTCGTTTATAGATTTCCTCCCGTCTCCTGCGATCAGGCAAAAGCACATACAGAATGTTCCTGCTTTCTGTCACCCAGGTAAGCAAAATGTGGATTGGTTCCTTTTCACGAGGCATGTGGCCTTTACTCCCTTCTGGAACCACAAGTATATAGTCACAGACAGGCACAGGCACTGTCTGCACATACTCCCCTTAATAAGACCATCTGGGGAGCCCTTCTCCAGGACCCTGAGTAAGGCCTGTTCCCAGGAGTGGAGGCCACCAGCATTTCACTGCTGTGTCGTGTGGTCAGTCAGTCCTGTATGGACAATGTCTGAGTGTTTCTTTGGATGAAGTCAGGTGCCCTGGAACTCTCTCTGCCACTTATTAATTGGGGTCCTACTCACCACCTCACTCTTGGCTGGGCCATCAAAAGAGAGTTGTCAGTTCGTACTAGAACCATTTCTAGAATGTTCTTAAGGATCACATCTAGAGAAAATTGAACCTTCTCCATGTCTTCCCGTTCTTTAGCAGACCCTCTTGCCCAATAGGAGCCCTGCAGGGTTTCTGTGTAGGTGCCTCATCAGGCTGATGCCAGAGATAAACTGTAAGACTTTATCTCAGCATTGGAAGTTTAAAGCCAAGAGCTTTTAAAGGAATTCAGAAAAGCCAAGGAAGGCTAAAGAGCAGCCCAGTGTGTGGAATCGTGCTATGCCTTGACAGCAGTCATGGCTCCTGGAAAACACAGATACCTGTAGAATGAGCAGGCATCTTCACGATCTGACCTGGGAGCCTAGCTGCAGCCGATGTCCCCAACGCTAAATGACAGCATCTCTGTTACTGATGGAAACACACTGACTCCAGGAAATGTATAGATGATTGTACTCAATATTCAGTCAGCACAACCCAGATCTGGTCTGTATGAAGGAATGAAGCTAGCCTGTTAGCGAAAGCTACCTGTATGATGCACTTGTGTCCTTTACAGGAAACGTCTAAATAATTGAACTCTCTAATTGGGTTAAAGAGATCCTTAGCACGTGGGTGTTCTATAAATAAAAGAATGAGTAAATAAGATAGTAAGTAACCTTTCCTCTACGGGCCCTGTGCTTCAAGAGATCATTTTGTTTTCTGTGTACCAATAAGATCATCATTAAGAGAGTGGGAAGGGTTGGTTCTAAATAGGGTCGGGGAGTGAGGGAGGTTGGTTTTGGATGGGCAGGCTCTCCCATGGGAATCCCTTTCAGTTTGTCTCAGGTACATACCACCTTTTCCCTCCGATCTTTCATTAGAAGTGAATAATTTGCTTACCCTCTGCTGAAAGTAGGTAGGCTCCTGGGTTTTGCTTTTAGCAACTAGAGTCAGACAAAAGAGTTCAGCCAGCGAGCTGACCTTCGCTCCCTATCTGTGATCAGAAGGGTTTAAGTAGCCCTGGGCCTGCTGAGAGACCCAGGGAACCAGCAAAATGCTCCTAGAGAAGAGGAAGTGGAAGGTGGCTTCTGGATTTCACTGTGACCTGTGGTCAGGTGATTTGGGGGAGGAGACACGGAAAAAAAAAATGTTGAGTAAAATGTCCTTATAAAGACAAAATCTATTTCTTTCCTGGCTGGTGATTTGTCACTGTGGTTACTTCCTGCCTTGTGACCACACACCCGGGCTTGACAGGGCTGCTCTGCAGAGCTGAAGGAGTAGTGTTTCTGATCACACAGCAGTGCCACCAAGGACAGTTTCTCTACAAGGTAAAGTCGCTTCTTGTTCCTTTGCTGGTTGGGAGTGTATGGGACACAGCTGGGGTTCTGCTGCTGGGGACTGTGGATTTTGCCTTGAAGGCACTGAGCACCTGTCCTCCTCTGAGCCTCTCTATGTGCCCTGTCTCCCTCTAAGGACCCGGGACCTGCAGCCGCCACCTAGGGTGGCCGGGGGTGGGGAGGGTGTTCTCTGGCTTGATTCTTGCCAAGTTCTCTGCGGTTATCAGCCCCCACTCCTACCACCCCCACCACTCCCCCAAAAAAAACTGAGTAATTTTTCCCCATCTTTAAAGCCAAACCATGTTTTGATACCCACTGATTGCTCTATTTCAGGAAGGCTATTTACTCTGATTTGGTCAACTTTAAAATGTTTTCGGGAAAGAGCATATTGATCATTTAGACTTTGCTGCTTATTATACTAATGGGGGTGGTTTGATTTTTAGCTCCTGTGGTTGTTTTTCTTTTAAAAAAAAAAAGCTTCCTTGTAGTCCCTCAGTGGCTATGTTAACATCTTAGGTCCTATGTTTCCCAAATGTGGGGCTGGTTCTGTGAGTGATGTCTGACAATGGGGTTTTTAATGCCTGTATTTTCTAACTGCATAGAATTAGAGGTCTCCTCCCCTTTATCTAGTCTCTAAAAATAAAAGCAGTTTGTGTTGGTGGCTTGTGCCACTTTTGTAGAGAGGTCTGGATTGTAGAGAAGGCTGAAGGCCATGCTTCTGAATGCTCTGGTAAATCCCGGAGAAAGAGGCCTCCTGTCTGCAAAGGAAATTCTCTTAAACTGGTGGAGTGCAGAGCCTTGAAGTATTGAGGCATCATCTATCAGCGTTGATTTGATTCTGACTACTAGTCAAACCCAGGACACTTGATGCATATAAGCTGTCCAGCACGAATGCTGAAGG
This sequence comes from Peromyscus attwateri, assembly GCA_902168425.1. Classification (NCBI taxonomy): domain Eukaryota; kingdom Metazoa; phylum Chordata; class Mammalia; order Rodentia; family Cricetidae; genus Peromyscus; species Peromyscus attwateri. Next base: position 14,603 of record CABHPP010140447.1, on the reverse strand, counting down.
TCAGGCTTTCTTACTGTTGGAAACCGCTCCAGCAGGGCAGAGACAAAACTTTTCATTAGCAAAACACGTGTGATGGCTTGTCAGGCCACACCTTGATGTCAAATGTACAAAGAATTTCTCACAATTGGTTTCTGTTAGATGAACTTTAAAAAAAAAAAAGAATGTCTGTGTAGGCAAATTTAAATGGAATTCACCATTTTTCTGTAAATGTGAATTTCTGGAAGTTGCGCTGACCATGAGTCTTCACTTGTAGTGCTTACCTGGCTAGATTTAAGGTAGGAGAAAACAAATCAACCAACCATGGACTCTCTGAAGGAAGGCTTAAGGCCCAGAAAATACTGGAAAAAATATACTTCAAATATTTTAATCAGAGATAGTAATGAGAATTAAATAAATGAAGATATGAAGGAATGTCAACATTTTCCCTTACATTTGGGAAAGAGCAGAAATGAACAAGGCAGAGTTAATGCCAACCAAGTGTGTATTGCTGAAGCATCCACCTGCCAGGACACCAATGCACAGTTTCTCACTCGAGCCAGAAGCCTGGCGGAGGGCTCTTCCGGGCCTCAGCCCTGACAAAGATAACGTTGAGGCGGTTTGCAGTAGCTGCTTCTGGAGCTACTCTGTCTGGTAGGACTGCTTCAAATTTTATATCCTTTGTATGTTATACCTTGCAACAGTCAGTAACGTTGGAAAGAGTTCCAGTGTTTTAACTTGATTGCTGCTTCTCTACCTTGGAACCTTTTGGAGAAGGGTGGCCAGTGAGTAACGTTTCATTCCTATGTGTGCATTTAAATTCAGAACAGAAAGAGGACCTCTGCAGTCTCTCAAAGCTGCAGGCGCTCAGTCTGGTATACTTTAGAACTACCTAAGTACCTCTGTAAGGTGTTGTATGGATTAGGGGATGATAACGAGGACGATGTCAGTATATATTCTGTGCAACCCCAATTTTTTAGAAGGTATCTCATCTGAGCTTGGTTGAGTTTCTGGATGTGGAGTGTGTAGATCTGGGGAGCTGAGTGCTGCAAACCTGGTTACTTTTAAGTGCTCACTGTAGCCACATGATTTCTTGGAATCTCTCAAGTGCCTTGAGCTATCAGGAGTGGGCTTAGGTGTAGAAGTTGCTGGCCCAAGGTCATAAGAGTCAGGGTGGGGCAGGAGGTGGCCTGGGTTTCAGGAGCTAGGCTGACTGCTGATGGGGGCCTATCTTCTATGAAGCATGCTGGCCCAAGGAGAAGCTTTCATCATTGAAGCAGATCAGAGAGCCTAACAGTTTTGTGTGTGTGTGTGTGTGTGTGTGTGTGTGTGTGTGTGTGTGTGTGTGAGAGAGAGAGAGAGAGAGAGAGAGAGAGAGAGAGAGAGAGGTGAGGGTCAGGGGTGGGGAATTCAAAATAGAAAAAGAAAAAATATGTAGGACACTCCTTGGCAGACAGATTTCATGTAACGGAGGGAATGATTCATTAACAGTTTTACTAAAAATTTTTGTACCCTCACGAATTTGCCTCAGCCCACTTCCTCAGCCTTATTTCATGCCACTTCCTCCTACGTGAACCCTCCCCCTCCCGTTCCCCCTAGTCTTGCCTACCCACCTTCTGGGTGCACTAGACCGCAAGCCACCAGGAAGTTCCATGCAGTTTCACTCTTTTTCCGCTCTATTTCTTTAATGCTCATCTCTGTAAGTCTTCCGGCTTTTTTTCAAGGGTCACTTGAAAGAAACAGGTCTTCCCAGGCTTCCCTGTCTGCTGCTTCCTCCACTGCTGGGCCTGAAGATTGCCTAATGCTTTGCCTCAGGGTCAGGATAGCATTGATTGTATCTTGTTTTTCTTTTTTCTTTTCTGTCCTGCCCCAGTCACAGACCCCAGTTCCTTTGGTACCTCTCCTGGCAGTAGAGCTGATGATGATACTGATTGAAATGAATAATTCGTCACATAGATTTTTTTTTATTGAATTTGTTACATAACATGAAAATACCTAATTTCACTTCCCAGTTTAGAGCTTGGTGAGTTCTTGTGGAGACTGCTGGGAAGGAAGATGGAGCAGTCATTATTGCATCACAACTCTGGTCTGCATCTTCCCAAAGCCCCATTCTTCATTTTAGCCTCACAGTACCAAATGGACGTTGACTTCAAGAAACACTGTGAGAAATCACGCAGTGACTTTACTTAGCCTTCCGACAGAAGTGACAACAGTCCATTGCTTTATTTTAAATACGGTCACAGACGTGCCACCCGCTATCCCTACACAATATATTCCCTAGATAGGCCTTCGTTTATGTCAGTGAACACAAGGACACCGACCGAGACCTTAACTCAATCACTCTGTACTGTTCTTAGAAAATTCTCAAGTTACCTTTTCTTTTTTTATGTAAAGAGTACAGGCCCCTCTGCACACACACAGGAGACAGCAATCAGATCTCAAAATAAGGCCCTAGAAGATAAAATGAAGAAATGTCCTGGTTTAGCTCGAGTTTGAGAAGAGCTCAACCTTTTAAGGTCAGATTATAAAGTCATCAGACTTTATAACTGATGACAGATGTTACAGTGGAATGACATGGTTCAGATGAAGAAGTTTCTCCCCAGGATTCTTTTTTGTGGGGGCAGGGTGGGTTGGTTGCTTCCCAGTTCACAGATATCCAGTGAAGTGACATTATTCCGTTCGTGTACTGAATAATGCAAACATAAAAGTTGAAGTTGGAGCCCATCAAAATCTCTAACTAGTCTGTCAGCTGACTAGGTGAGCTTCAAGTGTCCCTGATTTGCTAAGATGACAAGGCACTTCTGACGTCAAAACTGGTGAGGTGGTAAGAAGTTGCCTCCTGACTAGATATCCGTCTCCTAGGGGAATCTTGCTCCAGCTGCTGAAGCGTGGTGTTCCCAGGTGGTGTCTCCCTGGTGTTTTCCTCTGCTTCCTTCTGACTCAACTTCCTGTCTTCACCACTGACTTCCTGTTTTGGTTTGTCAATTTCCATCATTGCATCTGTCTTCCCATCAGTTGCATAACAGCTCCATCTTGTAAGATATTTCAAGGGTCAGAAGGAGGGGCAGCGAGGAGGGATCTCAATTACCACCCTAATTAATAACAGCTAATGCACCCTCCTCGCTTAGCACTGGGCATTTCTCTAAGGGCTTTGATTGTAAGAAAGCATCAGTCATCACTGCAGTCCTGTGAGGGAGTACTGGCATCATCTCCATATTTGACAACAGGTTTGTTCGTTCATGTATTTTGTTGAATTCTCTTTAATTGGAGGAGCACTGTATCAACTGTTGGATTCCAGAGACAGTCCCAGGAACAAACAACAAACTATAGTGCGAGCGTGTGCTGAAGTGCTAAAGTTGAGCTCAGATGGTTGTAAGTGCCCCCAAAGAAGTGCAGCTGTGGCGAGGCTGCTTTATTAGAGACTGGGCTGTTGCCCTCATCATCACCACGTGCTCAGTCCCGTGCATGTGACTGTAATTGGCGTTTACCATGCACAGGCCATACAACATGATCTCTTCCTTTAAAATCCCGGGAAAGTTCTTAGTCTTAGAAGTTAAGAATAACTTCAGTCAAGTGGCGTTCACGTTTTTCTAGTGTGCTGACTGACAGTCACAAATAAATTAATTTGTACACCCGAGTGCATATACCTAGAATTACACAGTAATTGCCAAATGTAGGTGTTCTAAAGACTGGCTACACATGAAAGATTGTTTTAACTGTGCGTGGAAGAGCAGAAGTTGAAAGTGACCCACTTGGTGAGTTAAAATACGTGGTCTGCAGCTTCAGAGCCGGGTCTGTGCCAGTCCCACTTACGAGCTCTACAAAGGCAGTGTCTCAAATATGGTCAGTGCCCCACCCCCCAGGAAGGAAAAGCTGTTAAATTGAGGAACCAGCAAAGCCATGGCTCTGTGGTTGCAGCGTTGATTCTTAGTTTAGTTGAGCACAAGTTACAGGGACCCACTTTACCCCCCACTCTCTCTCAATGAACATGTATGGAAATCAGAGGTTGGGGCTTCCACAGTGAAGAAACTGAGGCATCACTTTCAGTCACCAGGTGAGTTATGCATGTGAATTGCAGTCACCAAGTTAGTTATGCACAGGAATTACAGTCACCAGGTTAGTTATGCAGGTGAATTGCAGTCACCAGGTTAGTTATGCATGTGAATTGCAGTCACCAAGTTAGTTATGCACAGGAATTGCAGTCACCAGGTTAGTTATGCATGTGAATTGCAGTCACCAAGTTAGTTATGCACAGGAATTGCAGTCACCAGGTTAGTTATTGTACAAAATTGCAGTCCCCAGGTTAGTTATTGCACATGAATTGCAGTCACCAGGTTAGTTATGCATATAAATTGCAGTCACCAGGTTAGTTATGCACATAAATTGCAGCCACCCAGATGACTTGTTTTCAGTTTTCCTCTGCTTACACTTTTCAGAGGGAAGTGGCCTAATGAAATAACTACCTGGTATTTAATGACCTGCATTTTGCTTCCTTACTCTAGCAGTCACCATTAGAATCTATCCAGGGTATGTCTCCGAATCAGTGAGGTGAGGAGCCACCTGAAAGTATTTGCCGAGAGCTGTGTATTGCCCTCGGTACCATTGCTCAGGCAGAATCCCAGTAGCGTGAGTTACTGTCCTGTTCACTGCAAACAAACTCTCTAAAGTTGGGTCCTTTAGCTCCTTGGCAGCCTGAGCTCACAGTAGCTGAGCTGCCTGAAGGAAACATCTGAAATCCAAGTGCTCTGAAAGTCAAAACTTTTTGGCTGCTGATATAATTCTCAGGAAGTTTCAGATTCTGGAATATTTCAGATTTCAAGTATTTGGATGGGCGCTGTGAAAATATCCCCAGGTCTGCAAAACTCTGGAGTCTGCAACACTCCTGGTCCCAGGTGTTTTGGATAAGGGATGTGTCATCTGTATTTCTATTCTATCATAGCTGTCACTAAGTGACTGAGAAGGGCAACTTAAGGGCGGAGAGGTCTGTTTTGACTCATCCTTCAGGGGTCACCATCCATCTGTGCGGCAAAGGTTTGGAGACTGGAACCATTGTACCAGTGGAGCTGGGAATGTGCAGGTAGATTTATTCACATTTAGATCTGGTAGGACCAGAGCCAAAGGTAAATACCACCTTCAAGGCCTACTCTAGGAGACTCACTTCATCTAGTCAGACGAGAGACCCAAAGTTTGCACAGCCTCCCGAAACAGCATCATTATCTGGAAACCAATTGCCGAAACACACGGAGGCTATGGGAAACATTTCAGACTCAAATCCTAACAATTACCTTTGCCCCAGGGAGGACAAGAGTGATATAAATTCCTTATGGAGAAATTGAGGTAACAGGCACCAAGAGAACTTAAGGGAGAAAACGTCTGTAGTCTTTCATTGATGAGTACCCTTCTTCATCCTCAAACTGAATTGAGCTGTCCGTGCCATTTCCAGTGGCTTGTAAACATTTTTTTGAAATTTCCTCTTTGGGATGATGGAGGGTGGTGAGCACCATGGAAACTTTTCAGATGTCCCCCTGCCTCACTGTCTTTTGTGTGGAGAGTTTTCATCAAAGCATCACCAGTTCTCTTTCTTTCCCCTGACCACTGAGAATGACAGTTGGGACACTGTGGCTCTCTGCTGATGACCAAGTGCTTTCGACTGTGCTTTCAGGGCCTTGATTCTCCCTCCAAGTCTGTACAGATGTCTGTGTTTTAGAAACTTGTAAACATTTTACAGATTTTCAAAGCAGAGCTTGTAGTCTCTGTTCATGGAAAAGACAGGTACAGCGTGTACAGTGTGTAGAGAGGGAGCACGTGGACACAGATTTGGATTCATATTCTGGCTTTGACCACATCGGACACTGAGCAATCTCTTGACTCTCTGAGGCCAGTTTCTCATCTGTAGATGGAAGCAGCTACTGTCTGTTTTCTGAGATGTCCTTGGATCCATTGTGCGCCGCCATTTTTCTGTATTGCATTTGTGGGTATAGCTACGTTGATCACTGCTACATTTGATAGGCATTTCAAATTTCTAAGCATTTGAAATACAGTTGCTATTTTATTTCCCCAAATAGCTATGTATAGTTGGTATTATTGTCTCTTTATTTCGTAAGGCTTAGGGGGTGTTTCATAAGTGGTTTATCCACAGGTCATAACAGTAGCTGATAGAGTCAAGGTTCACAGTTACCTCTCCTATTTTAAGTGCATAATTTCTTAAAAGTGCAAACTATGTTTATTTAAACTTCATTATTGAGGACTGGAAAGATGGATCAGAGGTTAAGAGTACCTGCTGTTCTTGCAAAGGACCTAGATTCGGTTCCCAGCACCCACAAGACAGCTCAAAACACTTTGTAATTCCAGTTCCAGGAAATCTGATGACCTCCTCTGGCCTCCTCCGGCACCAAGCATCACATGGTGTATACACATACATACATAAATACTCATACACATTAGGTAAAAATAAATCAATCTGAAATAAACCACACTGTAGTCAGGCATAGTGGTGCATGTCTATCATCCCAGCACTCAGAGCCTAAGGTCGGAGAGTCAAGAGTCCACCCTAGTCTACATATTGAAACTCTGTGTCCTCTACCATGACCAATAATAATAATAAGTCTTCAGTGTTCCTGTCTGGTATTGAGATTGAATGATTGTTCCTCATGCCACATTTTCTATCAGTTAGAGATCCCAGCCGTGTGTTGGGTCTTCTGGTTTAGCAAGTAAATATGTGCTGGAGGGTTTATGACATGAAGTCTAACAGTTTTGAAAGTATTAGACTACATTGTGTAGCCACTGAAATTTCCCTCTTGGGGCACTTAAAATTTTGATGAAAGTAATGTCCCATCATAAACTGGTGTTAGTAAATATTTGCCAACCACCTGTGACTTCTCCTTCCCACTGTGTGTGTGTGTGTGTGTGTGTGTGTGTGTGTGTGTGTGTGTGTGTGTGTGTAGTGGACCTTGTCATCAGAAAATCTACAGGAACAGCTCCATTGAGCCCATTGAGAATGAGCTCACATTATTAAGAATAAATTGAAGTTTCTGTTGCCATCACTAATCTACAAATTCTGTCCCTGGTTTTCGGCTCAAACTATAATATAGAAAGCACCTGGAGAGTTAGGGCGCGACGAAGCAGGGGGACCTGGAGTGCAGGCCAACAGAACTTGCCCTAACACTTGGTGTACCCCAGGGGAAGACCGTCAGGGGCCTTTAACTCAGGTGCCCAAAGCGCTCTCACTTCTCATGGGTCATGGTGGATGTGGTTGGGCTTTTCTTAACATTACTGTGTATTTTCCAGGTCTGGCCACACTTCCTCAACTGGTAGAAGGTACTTTCCACTGTCAGTATCTCAGGCAAGTCAGAGCTCAGACACCCTTACAATGCTGTTAGTTAATATCAGTGCTGGCAGCTTCTGCACCATCCGTGGGACTCCTAAGACTGTGAGCTGGGAACTGGCATAGAGCTAAAACAAGGCATGTACAGCCCTTTTAGAGATAGACCATGGTGTAAAACCTAGATTTACACCCACACAGCGCACACAGCGTATACACAATCAAGTGTGACTTCCGGGTGTTAACTGTAATACTTTTTACACGTAGACTAGAAAGTAACTGCGCTGCCTAAGATGAGTTTGTAGAAGTTGTGATCTTTGCGTTTTCTTTTAACGTCTACCCTTTCCTCCCACTCCTCCCTTGTTTCATTTACTGTGTATCTCAAGACTTGGGGATTCCCCCCCACCCCCTCAAATCTTTAGGTTGTCAAATTTTCGTCGATGGTTTTCCCCACAACTTGGTGGGACCAAACTAAGATTTGGGCCAGTCTACTTCTCTCTTTCAGACTAGCAACCGACTCACTTCCCTGCTCTTGAGGGCCCCATTTTCCCACTTCTGGTTCCTCCTTCTCCCTGCAGTGTTTTCTCAGAGACCATGTTCTGAGGAGGAAGCAAGCACACACACACACCAAGGAAATCGTTCTAGGTGGAAGCGTTCTGTTACCTGCACTGAGCGGGTGGAGTTAGTGAGCATAGCCTGGGTCACTGACATTGCCCTCCTAGAAAGAAGAGCCTCACACTCCCATGCCTCCTTTTGGCGGGGTTCAGCATCCACCGTCCCTGACGTCAGCCCTGCTGAGCCAGCAGCAGTCTGTTCGTTTTTGCTTGCCTTTCGTTTTGCAGAGCTGTTTCCATCTTATTTACAGGAAACACCCCATAGTGAGTCCCCAAGACTTAGTTCCATATCGCCTTCCCCGGAAAGCCTTCCCTTTCTTTCCTTACCCCATCTCTCTTTCCCATCCCTGCCCCTCCTGTCTCCTCCCTCTCATTTCTCTCTTACCATCTTGTCTCCTCCCATCCCCTTCCTCTACCCGGTCCCCTCTTCCCCCATTCCCAGGCAGAATCCCGGGCTTCCTTCTCTGTGGGCTCACAGCACCGAGATGACATCATCTTTAAACTACTCAGGACAGTGTAGCCTTTCACGTACACGGTGGTGACTCTCCTTCACTTGACTGTGTGTCCCTGAAGGCAGCTTTTATTTTTGGTACCTAAGACAAGACTCTGCTTCACAAAACAATAGTGAGGATAACCAAAGTTTGCAGGTCTCCCAAATACAGGACGCTTTCTCCACGGGAGCCATGGGGACACAGGCAGGAAGGACTGACCCTGGCGGTGGCCTTGCTCACTCATCCTAACACTTCCTTTAAGAGGAACTTGAGAGAAGAGACATTTAGAGAGGTTTAGCCCTGAGTTTGTATGAGTTCAATCTAACACGACACTAGGACTTTGACCTTTTGGAGTTTCCTTTTGGGTCACCCTGAGGAAGAGCAGAGAACAGAAATAGGAATCCAGTAGCCAGGGCCCTTGGAAAGTGAGGAGCCTTCCCCAGTTCACAGCTACATGACCTTAAGCTGGTCACTTAACCTCATCCATCCCCTTTAATAATGCTCAGTGTCGAGACCTGAGCATCATGATGCAGATAAAGCATTCGGCAAACATGAGCTGCTTGCTGTGTTATCGTCCAGGTCCTTCCACGCCATTTAGCTGCAGTTTTCTCTGACTCTAAATGACTAGGCCTCTCTAGAGGCTCTGGGTTAAAGAGCGCAGGAGAGAGGGGAAAGGCTGACTGACCCTGGAGAACTCTCCTACTCATCTGTGGAGTCTAAACGTCTTAGTTCATTTCATGCCGCTGTGGCCACACGCCTGAGGCTGGGCAGCGTCTGAAAGCAGAGAGATTTATTTCTTTCTGTTTTAGAGGCTGGGGAGTCCAAGGCTGAAGGGCTACATCTAGTTAGTTCCTCTGCGTCATCCCATGGTAGCAGGCAGAAGGCGAGAAAGCACAGGCAAGGAAGGGTGAGAGCGGGTCAGCTCTCTTCTATCAGAAAGGAACTCCTGCCATATTGACAGTAAATGGCCAATGAGGACTCCGGGCCGAACACTGTCCTTAGCCCAACTCCCTCCAACACCGCTACATTCCGGTTCGGTTTTTAACACATGACGTTGGGGGATACATTTGAACCGTAGCACTAGGTGTCTTCCTCTCGGGCTGTCTTTATTTCTCTCCAGGGGTGGAACAAATTCTTCCTGTGACTCTAAGGAGTCCTCCTGGTCGCTATATTGGGTGGTGTATGTCCTCCTTACTAAACAAGCTGCATCCTATTTTTGTATTCTCAGCATCTAACCCAGGCCCTGGGTGAGGCAGATATTTGGTGGATGTCAGTTGAAGGGATAACTGATTGATGAGTCTGCTTAGTGGGACACATTTAGACTTGCCAGAGGATATAAAACCAGAGTTTTATAGCCCAGTTGATGATATGCAAATTATATTCAAGTAAACGTTCCTCGACATTCTGATTCTGTGATTTTTCTTTACATAAACTGTCTTGGCTACTTTTAGAGTTAAAGAAACATTGCAGAGATATTATGAAGACTTGCCTTGTGCCCATCACTTAGTGTCCATGAGTCTAAATAGATGGGCTTTTTAAAAATATTTTGTTTATATATACTGTTTTATATATACATATATATACACACACACTATTGTTTTCTGGATGCTTTTTTGTTTGTTTGTTTTCTAAATGCTTTCCTCCAAATTGATTTTCAGTTGACACATGAAATAGTACGTATTTCTCATGTGCAACATAGGTTTTGAAATTTATATACACTATATAGAAATTGTTAAATGAGTGTGTTACCTCATAGTTACTTTTTAATGCAGCCAACCCTTTCTGCCCACTTCTTAGCATTTTCAAGAACGAGGCTGGCACACTGTCATCAACCATAGTCACATGCTACACACCAGCTCCCCTGAGCTTATTCGTCCCTGCAGTTGTAACGGTGTACTTGTTGGACCCACCGCCAACCAGCCACTTCAGCCTCTGGTGGCCACTGTTTTACTCTCAACTTTTTAAAAGTACTCTACATATTAGTGAGATGAGGTAGTATTTGTCTTTCTCTGGCTGTCTTCAGGGTCATCTATATCCTTGCACTGACAGATTTTTTTCTTCCTTTTTTTAAAAAAAGAGAGTAAATTTCATTGTGTTTATACTACTTATCACATTTGTACAACATTGTCTTTATCCAGTCATCAGTTAATGGACATTTAGATTGTTTCCATTTCTTGGCCATTTTTTCCTTTGAGACAACACCTCACTATGTTGCCCTGGCTGGCCTTCAACTTACCATCCTCCTGCCTCAGCCTCCCAGGTACTAAACTTAGTGTCTGCCACCATGCCTGGCATTTCTTGGCCATCAAGAACAGTGCTGCCGGAACATGGGGGGTGCATATCTCTTAACCTAATTTTTTTGTTTTGTCCTTTTGGTAAATACCCAATAGTGGGGTAGCTAGACCACATGACAGTTCCGTTTTTAACCCCTTCAGCAATCTCCCTGCTCTTTATAACGGTTATCCTACAGCTTTGGTATTCTCACGTTCACTGGTTAAGGATGTTGGTACAAACTCAGAAGAAAAATTGCAAAGCCAATTAATTTAAAGGTTGGAAAATAAACTCCTAAACCAACATCTAAAAACAATAAGACATCTCCAGGGTGGGAGATTTATGAATTGAACAGCTCCTGTAGTTACCTCTGAGATTAGCCCAAGAAAGGAGCAACTGTAATCGTATCAGAAAAGATTTAGGTTACCTGGTACGGATATGAGACACCAGAGAGGTGATAGAGTTTCCTTATTTGGGTCTTTTTAAAGAAAATACTAGATGGCTCTCTTTCTGGGACAGTCTGTGCACTGTCTTGCCTAGAAGCTAGGAATGAACTGGATCAGCTTGTCTTTAACTGTGTGTGATGCCATCCCGGAAAATAGGTCCCACAGGCCACTTTGACAGCTCTCCTGCTCTCAACTGCTCCTCTGGGCAGCTGACCGGGGGCCTCTGCCTGCGGTCCATGAGGAGATACATCTGGGACGATTCTGTGTGCTGATGAGGTAAGAGCAGGGACAGTGAGTGACTGGCTCCTGAGATCCAGGTCCCCTCCCCCACTCGCTCACATCTTAAGATGGGGCACAGCCTGCTCCGGAGGGCACCCATACCAGTTGGCCTCCACACCAGCTTCGTTATTCTCTGCAAGCTTGTCTCTAATCTGCATGTCCCCTGGTCAGTCACTGAGTGGGATCTTGAAACTTTTCACATAGAAGGGACTTCCTTTCTCAATTTATGGATGAAGAAACCGAGGCCCAGAGAACAAGCTGGAGGTTGATGTTACACAGGAGGAAGGCAGGGTCTACTCATGAGAGCCTGGACAGAACGTTCCCTCACTTTCTGGCTGTTACTTTGATGAACTTACTCATTTAGTGAGTTGTACGGGCTGGTTTGGGTATTTGATATTTTTATTTGTTTACATATGTATTTCTGTATTTTGAGAAAGGGTAGTCCAGGCTGGCCTGGAACTCACCCTGTAATAGAGGCTGGCTTCAAACTCATGGAGATCTTGCCTCAGTGTCCTGAGTGCTAGGCTTCTCGGTCCATGTCCTGGCATGCTATTTTAGTTTTAGATAGGCCTCTGTGTTTATTACTCCTAGCCAGTCTTTCTTTTTTTCATTCTCAGTGATATATGTTTACCCTTTTCACTCATTTGCTCATGAGCTCCAGAAAAGTCTCATTGTGTTAACCAGGTTGCATTACATTTACCATCATCTGTGTGTTACATTCAAAACTTGACATTTAACTGTAGGCTTCATAAAACCCTAGTCTTTGGGTCCTCCCTTCCTGTACTTCTTCCTGTATCTCCCAGCAACCAGAGCAGAGCTTTGTACAGGAGCATCTCGGTGGGGTGAATGGTGTCTGGTAGTCAGTGTATTGATAGCAGTATATTGATAGATATCAATTCTTTGAACAAATGTATTTGGCATGCCCTGAGCTTTCAATGGGGAGAAGCGTGGTCCTGAAAAGTCCTTGTGCTAGACTGCAAGATGAAAAGTAGGGTGGGTTTCCAAGAGGCTGGTGCCTTCCCTAGACTCCGATGCCTGCCTAGGTAAGGAGAGGTGGAGACACTAAGGTGTCCTCAAACTCCAGCCTGGCGTATCCCCCTTGCCTCCAAAGCTTGGTTTGGGGACCTTGGTAGAGAGCAGAGGTTTTGGTGATGTACTGGGAAGGCTGGGTGAAGCAATGTGGTCTCTTGAGTTAGGGCTGGGATCTGTGTGCCTGGTTCTGTCCAGATGGCATCAGAAGCCCCTATGGCCAGCCTAGGGAAGCTTTCAGAGCCCAGCAGGGAGAGCTGGTGAGAGTGCTGTGATCTGCTTCCCAGTAGTGTTTACACAGGCCTCCTTTGTGTTCTTCCCTGAGGCCTTTAGGTTATAGGCTGCAGAGAAAGGATTCTGTGCCCTGGAGTAGCCTGCAGGGAACTGGTGCATTTGCAGAAAGAAAGAAAAATTAAAAAAAAAAAAAAGTCAAATTTGAGGCTTAACTTGATAGAAGGATTTGTTAAAAGTCCCTCTAAGTGCCCATTTATATTTGGGGCCATTTGTAATTGAACTCTTTTTTTTTGGGGGGGGGATTGTGTTTGGGTGTTTTGCCTGCATGGATGTCTGTGCACAAATTGTGTGCATGGTGCCTATGGAAGTCAGAAGAGGGAGTTGCAGCCCCCAGAACTGGAGTCATAGACAGTTGTGGGTGCTGGAAATCAAAGCCGGGTGCTCTGCAAGACCAGCCAGTGCTCTTAACCACGGAGACATTTCTCCAACACTTAAAATTGAGTTGTTTAAAAAAAGAAAGAAAGAAAAACAAACAGTCATTTTAAAACTGTATTTGCAGAGGCATCCTTTAGATGAAAGGTAGGCATACAGAACTGGTATCCAAGGACATAGTTAAGTAAGTTGCTGTATCTTCTTCGTTAGCTGTCCCGAAAGTGTCCCTGTGAAACAGAAAGAGCAGGACCAAGCAAAAGCAAACTTTTTTTTTTCCAGTTTGAAACTGTAGAGTGTTTTCTTTTGCCACAGAATCTTGTGACATTTTTGCTTCATTCCTTAGTCATCTTAAGCTGACACCGAATCCGGTGCTGTCTGTGTTGCTCCGACGGCGTTGTTTCCGATTATTCATGGTTCACGGAGGTGTCTGGATGTTTTGTAGTTTTCCCCGTGGATGTCCCGAGGTTGCTGAGATGCAGCTGGGACTAAGCATCGGACGTCTCCAGTTTTCCTGTAACTACAGAGTCAAGTTGCAGGAAAAGTGGGACACGGTCAGAAGAGTTCCTTAGTCATGTGATACTGGGTGACAGATGCCCTCGGACCCTAGCAGGTTAATAACTGGTGGCCACTGTCCCTCACCTCAACACTGATGAACCCAGAGTAGCCTGTGAGTATCGGGACAGGCCACTCGCCCCTCTTCCTGCTGTTTTCATGATCAGTTCTGAAACTGAGAGATGTCTGCTCCCAAGTGTATACTCACTTAGAGGCACTGTTTGCTTCCGTAAATCCCTCAGCACTGTGTTCTGTGGTAAACTCCCACAAATGGCTTCTACATTCAGACGTCAGGAAACTTGAGTCAAATCCTTTGGTAACAACTCATTCTCAGAACCACTGGCCATGACCCCACCTGGGGAACACAGTGCATCTGCAAGCAGAGACACAAACCAGGCCATCTTTAAAGAAGGAGCAGACCCTGTTGCTTTTGTGGCTTGGGAGTTTCTTGAGCTAAAGGATAGTCTTAAACATTAAAAAAAGAAAGAAAGAAAATGAAAAACTGGTAATCTCTTTAGCCAAATGTCTTGGGATTCTGCAGCGATTGATCTAAAGAGCTGAAACGCTCACAGGAAGACTAGCAGCCGGACGTGACCCAGATAAATGATTTGAAATTTGTCTTCTTAGATCTGACCTGGGTGGTGATTCATAAATGAAGTTCCTGAACTGACTGCTGATTAAAATGGTTCCTGGCAGGACACCATTAGATGACGCAGTCATTAGAAAGGGACACGTGGGCCGCTGAGATGCCTCAGCAGGTAAAGGTGCTTTAGGCTCAGTCTCCCTACCTGGGTTAGATCCCTGGGTCCCACGGGGCAGAGGGACAGCAATGACTCCTTCAGGATGTCCTCTGACCCCTGCATGTTCAACGTGGCACACGTACACCCACACCCATACACCTCCGCCACCACACTGAATAAAATGCAGCTAAATGTTTCACCGAAAGGGAGGGTTGGGG
>CABHPP010140446.1:7532-20335 GCA_902168425.1 Peromyscus attwateri | reverse complement strand
GAAAGAAAGAAAAGCCAGATGTGGTACACCTTTAATCCCAGCACTGGGGAGGCAGAGGCAGGCAGATCTCTATGAGTTGGAGGCCAGCCTGGGCTACAGAGTGAGTTTCAGGCCAACCAGGGCTACACAGAGAAACCCTGTCTCAAAAAACAAAACAAACAAATAAATAATAATGAAAATTAAAAAATAGATGGATAACTCCTGGAGAGAGACACTAAATATTTACCTCTGATACACACACATACAGACAGACAGACACACACACACACACACACACACACACACACACACACACACGATTCCAGGAATCGGGTTGGCGGTCTAACTCAGTGTCACAGCACTTGGCTAACATGGGCAAGGCCCCAGGTTCCACCAGCAGCACCGAAAACCAGACAGTCAGACAAACAAGCAACATCCACCAAAAAAGAAAGGAAGAAAAAATAACCTGAGGACTGATGGAGATTTATTCTGAAGTGTATAAATTTGATAGGTCAAGTGTCAGAGATATCAACCATGGAGGCAGGCAGAATTCACTGTATTTCCTACAAACGTCATTTCACAAGCAGCTGCCGCCCCCCCCCCCCCCCCCCCCCCCCCCCCCGCCCCACCCTTACAAACCAGCATAGACTTATCTGTGCTGTCTTGGATATGTGGAGCTGGCAGCTGGGGTCTGATTACCAAAGCAGCTAAGACATGGCCAGTAGTTCCGTGCCTGCACAGCATGCACATGGCCTTGGGTTCCACTCCCAGAACTACAGAAACAACGACAACAAAAGAATGAAAATGAGAAGTTAAAATAACACTTCTTACTACTACAAACTGCTGTGGGATAATCCTTCCGTACACTGTGGATGTGTACTACTCTCATTGGTTAGTAATAAAACTGATTGGCCTATAGCAAGGCAGAACAAAGTTGTGGGACAATCACACTGAGGACTGGGATGAAGAAGGGTGGAGTCCAGACAGACTCCAGTGAGCTGCCCAAGAAGCAAAACGCTGGAGGACAGGTAGAGCCACGAGCCACGAGGCAACACATAGATTAATAGAAATGGGTTAATTTAAATATAAGGGCTAGTTAGCCTGAGCTATTGACCAAGCCTTTTGTAATTAATATAAGCTTTTGTGTGTGTTTATTTGGGAACCGGTGGCTGGGACAAGAAAACTCCGCCTCCGTTTACAACAAATTTAACAATAGTAAATCGTCATAGGCTAAGATAAAGCACTGTTAAGAGAGTCTCAAATGCCAACCAGTTTTCAACATGCCAATCATAGCCTCTAAAGATGAATAGTAAGGATAGATCCGCACTGACACTACCAGCTTCCTCACACAGCAACTCAACAGACAGAGCCTTCTAAATTCCACTCCTTTTCCAAGACTTACCTCAAAGGACTTTGTATCCATTTTAACACAAGTTAAGAACATTTGTAAGCTTGGAGAGTGGTGGTACACGCTTTTAGTCCCAGCACTCAGGAGGCAGAGGCAGGTGGATCTCTCAAGGGCAGCCTGGTCAACAAAGTGAGTTCCAGAACAGCCAGGGCCACACAGAGAAACCGTATCTCAAAAAACCAAAAAGAAGGCCCCCGGCCCCGCCCCTGCCCCGTTGCCAGGGCATCCGGCGGCCCAGAGCCGGCAAGGTCGGCCAGGAGAGGAGGCGTGGTGTCCCGTGGCCGGCTGAGACTTCGTGGAGCCGAGCCGCCGGGACTACAGGATGGGCTGAGGCGGCGGCGGTTCTCAGGACGAGGTTGACAGCGAGAGGCGCGACTCGGGTCGGGGTTGCTGAGACTGGGGGTTTGAGGAGAGGGAGGGATGCGTGGGCGACAGCAGTACCCAGATGGAGGTTCCCACGCTTGGTGGACCCGAGCCTGAAACAAGGGACCCGTAGTGTGTGTTAGTTTTTTGTTTTTTGTTTGGTTTTTCGAGACAGGGTTTCTCTGTATAACAGTCCTGGCTGTCCTAGAACTCACAGAGATCCACCTGACTCTGCCTCTCAAGTGCTGGGATTGAAGGCGTGCGTCACCACCGCCCGGCGTTGGTGGGACTTCTTTAACCTGGCTTTCCTTGTAGTTGCTGTTCTCTGAAAGGGGACCTCGTATTCTAAATCCCGTATTCTAAAAGGATTCCTGAATTAAGCGCGAATCAAATCTCCCTTTAATTTCTCAGTCCCCAAATGCCTGATTAATGCGGGACACTGTCCCCTGTGAAAGTTGGAGCTTCTCCGACAGCCCAAGAGTTCCCATGAGCAGGCTGTGCTCCAGCCAGCTCTCCTGGGTTTTCTCCTTATATCTGAAAGTAGGGTGTTATCGACTCTATACATTATCCAGCTTGAAAAATTTAAAGTATGAACTTTTAACATTTTTTTTTTTATTTCTGTGAAGCAGAAGCCAGGCTTGAAAATGGAGATGTATGAAACTCTTGGAAAAGTGGGAGAGGGAAGTTACGGAACGGTCATGAAATGCAAACACAAGGATACTGGGCGGATAGTGGCCATTAAGATATTCTATGAGAAACCAGAAAAATCTGTCAACAAAATTGCAACAAGAGAAATAAAGTTTCTAAAGGTTAAAAAAAAAAAAAGAAAAGAAAAGAAGTAGGAGAGGAGAAGCAGAAGCAGCATTTGTAAATCACAATCACTGTACGGCTAGGCTACGTGGTTGTGCCCATCTAGGCTTGGCTTGACTTATATCTGTTGGGTGTACTGATGTATCTACAGGCAGTTGGCAGGTCCTCTGGGAGCCAAATGGTCTAGGTGAGCCTTGGCTAAGGTAGCTTCTGTTCCACTGTGTAGCAATTTCCTCCAAAGCCTCTATCTTACAGGGGTCTCACTAAGACTTGGGATGTATTAAAATGGGGTAAAACATTCCATCTGGCAGGGAAGCCCCTTAAGTTCAGAAAGCACACAACTCAAAGGCTCCAGGAAGTCCCTGAAACTGACCACATACACTAGGCCCCTCCCTCCCCAAGCATACATAAGCAATAAGGTCTACTGAGAGACACTCTGCCGAGCTGAGATGCCTGGAAGCAGAGACCAACCACTAAGCAGAGACTAACCAAGATGGGTGGAAGGAGCTTTGTCCAACTGATCTGCCTGAAAAGGACACTCTCCAACCTGTTGAACTTCCTGCATGCTGTGCAGTGTGCTCCAGGTTTCCAGCTCTCGTCACCCATGTTGGGGTGGGCTTTTGGTGACGCCAGTGTCTTTGAGGCATTTCTGCTCCTGTAAGTAACCCCTCACCCATATTCCCTTAAGCACACACCAATAGAACTCATCAGTTCTCAACGTGGGACGTTGGTGGTGTCCATTCTTCCTTTGTTGTCAATTTCTCATCCGAGGTTAGTAGACATTGTTCATGTCTCTCAAAGAATAGTGTCACACACCAGCCTCTGAACCTCCTCGTGGCTAGCTTGGATTTGTCCTCAAGGTGAAGGAAGGGCTCCTAGAGATCACAGGAGTATACAGGGCTTGGAATCAGTGCCTTGTCACCTTTATTGTCACTGGCCAAGACAAGTGACAAGATCAGTTTGGATGCAAAGGCTAGGCGTCTCAGCTTCTTGGTGGGTGAGCTGCAATCACAGAACACTGGAGCTCGGAGGCTACCATCTATTTCACCACTGTGGTGGTTTGAAGGAAAATGCCGCCATAGGCCCACAGGGAGTGGCACGATTAGGAGGTGTGGCTTTGTTGGAGTAGGGGTGGCCTTGCTGGAGGAAGTGTGTCACTGTAGGGGTGGGCTTTGAGGTCTCCTATGCTCAAGCTATGCCCAGTATGGCACACAGTTGCTTCTGCTGCCTGTGGATCAACATGGAGCACTCTCAGCTCCTTCTCCAGGACCATGTCTGCCTACACACCACCATGCCAATAATGGACTAAACCTCTGAACTGTAAGCCAGCCTCAATTAAATATTTTCCTTTATAAGAGTTGCCCTGGTCATAGTGTCTCTTTACAGCAAAAGAAACCCCAGTACTCTGGAGGCAGAGCCAGGCAGATCCCTGGGAGTTCGAGGCCAGCCTGGTCTACAGAGCGAGATCCAGGACAGGCACCAAAACTACACAGAGAAACCCTGTCTCAAAAAAAACAAACAAACAAACAAACAAAAGCCTAAGACAATCACCAACTTTGGATTGAATGCTGTTCTACACAGTAAGGAGAATCATCCAAGGTAGCCATGCTTCTGGATCTGTAGGAGTGAGTTTAGTAAGCCTATAGCAAGAAAAAGCAAAGCAATCAATAGCAAGTCTCGAGTGGAGAGAAGCAGCAGGCAGACAACAAAGCATCATCAGATCCCGTGTCCACGGCATCCAGCAGAGATGCCTGGAGTAGCCCAACTGAGGGAGCCAGTTGAAGTAACATCATCAAATAGTGCTTACAAAATCACGCAGAAACTGATGGGGAGGGGGAGCTGGCTGAGGCAGCCAGTTCCAGCGTGCAGAGCGGTTCTCCATGGAGGAGCTTCTTGTTCCCACAGCAGATAGTTTTCTGCTACGGGATAAGCAGGGACAACCTCATTTGGTTTTTAGCCTTGGCTTTTTTTTTTTTATTTGGGGGGATCTTTTCTGGTTGAGGGCCTTTGCGTTTTTTTTTTTTTTTTGGGAGCTGAGGACCGAACCCAGGGCCTTGCGCTTGCTAGGCAAGCGCTCTACCACTGAGCTAAATCCCCAACCCCCAGGGCACAGCGTTTTTAAGACCCTTAGATGTTTGTGATTTCCCCCTCTCCATTACAGAGCCAAGGGCCCATCCTGACCCAGAGGGGAGGTTTGGGGGGTGCTTGAGCCAACCATGCTTGGGTCCGAAACGGGGCAGAGGCAGGCGTCTATCTCATTTGCAGAATCAGCCATTTACCAACACAAGGAATATTACAGCTTTTCTTCCTCTGTGTCCCTGTATATGGAATGGATGTTTCTATCCGTGTTAAACCCCGACCAACACCTTTTAGAAGGGAACTACTTGGCTCTGTAACTCTTTTATCAGTAAGTTCCCTGAGTGAAAAATAACACCACTTAACTAACTTTCCATTTTTCATAGCAGTAAAAACAAAGCAAAACTTCAGTGTTGGAAGTCATTGACAGTTTGTTGAAATACATATTCTGGAGTCCTGGTGGCAGGATGTAAACTGAAATATTCAGTGCAGCCGCATACATTCCAAGCCTCCACAATAGGAGTCGGTTTGATTCCTCGGCTTTAGGAGTCATCCCCACAGCATTTATTGGCATGTGAACTGTAAGTTAAAAGAACGGTTTGCAAACATTTAGTTCTTTATGATATTAAACAGTTAAAACATTTCTAAATGCCTAATAACAAGCAATAGGCTAAATTGTTGGTTTGTTGTTGGGCACAGTGGTGCCCATCTTTGAGGCAGAGGCAGGTGGATCTCTGTGAGTTTGAGGCCAGCCCGGTCTACAGAGTGAGTTCCAGGACAGCCAGGGCTACAAAGGGAAACCTTGTCTCAGAAAAAAAAAAAAATGTTGGTTTGTTTGTTTGTTTAAGACAGGGCATCATCCTGTAGGGCAAGCTGTCCCAGATCTCACTATGTCACCCATTTGATCTCAAACGCACGATGCTCTCTTTCTGTCTCAGACTCCTGAGAGCTGAGGTTGCAGGGGCGAGATATCATGCCCAGCCTTAGTTGTGTAGATCTGTACAATGAAACCATCCATGGGTATTTCAAATGTTATTTCGGCTGTCGGGTGTTGTGGTGTACACTTTTAATCCCAGCACTCGAGAGACAGGAGCAGGAGACTCTCTGAGAGCTTCAGGCCAGCTTAGTCTACAGAGCAAGTTCCAGGCCAGCCAGGACTGCACAGTGAAAGCCTGTCAATAAATAAATAGACAGATAAATAAATAAATGTTATTTGAACTGGTTATATTAATACGTAAAAGTATTTTATTAAATAAAAAGTACCAAATTCTAATAAGTCCATGATCTATTTTCCACATGGAAAAATCCATGGGGTAGGGGTGGGGATCTTGCTAAGGATTTAGCTCAGTGGCAGACCACTTACCTAATATGTGCAAGGCCTGGGGGTTGTCTGTTGTTAGCACACAGAATAACGACTTTCTTTAGGGTATCTGCATACACATAAACGTCCAGGGTCTATTCCCAGAATCCAGAACAGCAACAACAATAACAAAAATCTGGAATAAAATAAGCCAAAATAGTGAGAGTTACCTGAGAGTGATGGATTGAAGAATTTCTCTTTCTATTCATTGCCATTTTGTTTCTTTTTAGATTTATTTTATTTTTATATGTATGAGTGTTTTGCCTGCAACAGAGGGACTTATGTTGGCTACTTCTGCCCAGCACCTGTTTTGGACTTGGAAGAAAAAGACCTGTGCAGTATTTAATCATTAATGCCATTTACAGGGTGATTTCATGCCGGTCTAGCTTGCTGTAGATCCGAGAAGGAGTGAGTCCTCTCCCAGCCTCCTCACATCTCAATCTGTGCATTGATGACGAGGGGGAATACATTTCCTTCCACGCCGATGTAGTTAAGTCTCTATCCCTTCTTTTTAACCCAGCACCATTTCCAAATCAATTTCTATGGAGAAAGACTACCTGGACATTTAAATCCATCAAAAAGGAGTAAATGAGCATTTCAGATACATCTATCAAGAGAAATGCCCCCTTCTCCCTATCATCGGAGGGCTTTGTCAGTCCCTGTCAGATGAATGTCCCCATAAGTGTTTATTAATCATTCTCGTGCTCGCTGATGGGCCGGACACTTTGCTCTTCTGCGGCGGCGACACACGGAGGAGACAGTGGGCTCCTTCTATCTGTCTTTCCATGCAGTCACTTACTTTGTTAAAGTTAATTTCCGCTCATTTCTGGCTTTGATGGGAAGATTCCTTTATCAATTCAATTCATGTGTGTTGTCTGCAATCAAGGCAATATTGTCTGCTAATGTGAGGTACATTCGATGCTCTCTCTCCATCTTATGCTAACGCCTTTCTTCTTCTGGTCCTGCAGGGGAGAATTTGGGACGAGGCTCCCTCCCTGGCCTTCAGAGATGGGCTGGGAGTTACTGAATGACAACCATTCCTCTCTTCCTAGAATTCCTGGGCTGCAGAAGTGATGAGTGTCTGTTTCTCCCAGGAACCACCTAGGTTGAAAAACAAGTTGATGGGAAGGAAGAAGGGGATGGGAACGTGTGGTGGCAGTTCGGTATTCTGGCCACATCTTCAGAGCCAACTTTCACTCTGCAACTGAACACTCTGTGTTCTAAGCCTCACAGGAAGCTTTCCCACTAAACCCTCTACCTCCTGCCCCCAAATTCCATCATATCCCCACCCAGACTCACACGTCCCCTCTCACTCTATCTTCCCAACTTCTTTCTCTCTCTCCCAACCTCCTGCCCTCTGTGGTTTTGAGCTGAAGGCTGTCGGAGAGTGGGAAGCTGGGGGAGAGGCTATGGCCTGGGTTTGCCCCGATGAAAGATGGGCAGAGGGGAGTGTGCACAGAGCATCTCCAGAGGTGTCTGCCGGCCTGTTGCTGTGGCATGCTGCTACCTGGCTGAGCTGCTGGCTTCCGCTGCAGAGAAGGAAAGGGGAGAAGATGGACCAGTTCACCCCAGAAAGTCTCAAAACCAAGCTTGCTGGTGGGAATTCACCGGTGTGCCACAAACAAATCTGATTGGCGACTCAGATCACTTTTACCCGTAAGGGGCAAACGGACTGTTCCAAAGGCAAGATCTACTTCTGGCAAGGTGGCCATTTTTTCAATACAAATCACCTCAAGTGGATTGTGTCTGTCTGTTCAGACCGACTACTCACCCTTTAAATCTACAAACTTCTCTCCCTTTCATCCTTGGTGTTGACAAACACCCTTATATTAACAAAAACAACCTTTGCTCCAGGTAGTGTCAATATGAAGGGGAAGGCTGAGATGGAAACGCCACACCCAGAGAAAGCTTCACCAATGGCCTGACATCTTCCCACACAGGAAAGAAAATGAGACACAGCTTCCACGGACTGAGAGCCCATTCTGTCCTGAACAGTGAGCTCGGAGTCTTACAAATGCGTAAACAGTGATTCCTGGAGCGAGACCTAGGAGGTTACAGGTCTTATCCCAGGCCAAGCCCATGAACTCAGATGTCTCTGTGCAAGGGGAGGAGTGACATCTGGCCAGAGATGTCATGCTATGCTGTCCCATGACCACAGGCAGAAGAACAAGCAGGCACATGGGCAAGAGAGCAGGGAAAGGCTAAAGGCACTTTCTAAAGACAGGTGTGTGTGTGTGTGTGTATGTGTGTGTGTGTGTGTGTGTGTGTGTGTGTGTGTGTGCACGCGCAGATGCCCTCAGAGGCCAGAGAGGGCATCAGATGCCCTGGAGCTGGAGTTACAGGTGATTGTAAGCCACTTGATGTGGGTGCTGAGAACTGACCTTGGCCCTCTGGAAGAACATCAAGAACCGTTAACTACTGAGTGGTCTCTCCAGCCGCCGAAGTCACCTTTACAACAAATATACTCTCGAAACAATGACATTGTCCATTCATGAAGGCAGGCCCCTTGGAACCTAGTCACCTTTCCAAGGTCTCAACTCTATGGCATCGTGGCATACTTTTAACACACGGAACCCAGGGGACACATAGAAACCACATTCATGAAGGCAGGCCCCTTGGAACCTAGTCACCTTTCCAAGGTCTCAACTCTATGGCATCGTGGCATACTTTTAACACACGGAATCCAGGGGACACATAGAAACCACAGCAACAGGTAATAACACGAAATAAGGGGGGAAATGCCTGTTTTCTAAAATTGAGAGATGCAGGAATCCCAAGGGTTCTCCAAGCCTTTTAGATCTTCCATGTTACCAGTGAGCTATAGTTATTGATGGGGGCCGTATAATCTCCAACCTTAAACACATAAAAAGCTCCAGGCTTGGGGCATCTCTGCATTGCTTTCAGACGTCTGTCTCCTAAGCAGTATTCCTTTTAGAAGATTCTTCCTTTACACTTCTGTTGTAGGTTTTCAGGTGAAATGCTGCCTACCAACACAGCCACGTTCTAAGGAATACGGTTTGCTGGGACTGTGTCCCAGACAGCTTAGGACTTGACTCCTGAATACCCCTGGGTGAGAATCCAGCACTGTGTCCCAATATAAAAATGGCCTTTCTCGGCAGAGAGCTTTCCTATCATGCCTGAGGTTCTCGGTTTGATTCTCACAGCCAACACACCCAACGCATCCTCTAGCGGGGTATGAGAAGACACGTGTGTGCTCAAGGAAGGCTGAAGTAGGAGGAGGGTTCCTGGAGTTCAGAGACCCCCCCAGGACGACACTGTGAGACTCAAGAAAGAAAGGGGGCTAGAGAGATGGTCAAGAGTGTGTGCTGCTCTTGTGGAGGACCCGAGTTCCGTTTCCAGCACCCATCCTGGGCAACTCCCAACCACCTGTAACTCCAGCTCCAGGGGGACCTGTGGCCTCCGTGGACACCTACATTCATTTTCATGCATAAACATAAACACACATACACACAATCTTTAAGTAAGGTAATTACTTTAAGAACGAGAAAGAGGCCAGGTGTGGTGGTGAACGCCTTTAATCCCAGCACTTGGGCAGCAGAGGCAGGCGGATCTCTGTGAGTTCGAGGCCAGCCTGGTCTATAAAGTGAGATCCAGAACAGCCAGGACTACACAACACAGTGAAATCCTGTCTTGAAAAACAAACAAACAAACAAACAAACAAACAAAGATGAAGAATTTGATACTGTGTGTGTTTCTAACCATGGGTATTTTGTTTCAAGACAGGGTTTCTCTGTGTTTCTCTAACCATCCTGGAACTCACTCTGTAGCCCAGGCTGGTCTCAAACTCACAGAGATCCATCTGCCTCTACCTCCCCAGTGCTGGGATTAAAGACGTGTACCACTACGCCCAGCTTTTTCTTAATATTTTAAAAACTAGACAGAATTTTTGATGGTCCTTCTTTTCCAATACGCCCCTCCCCCCACTACCTCCAATTACTTAGAATTCTAGAGCAATAAAAGGGCAAATAAACGATGTGATCCTAAGGCAAATGCCTCGTCCCCTCCTCCTTTGGTCCAGTCCTGATATGGGACCCTCAGAGGTAGGTCTCTAACAACTCTAGTAGCTGGGGGTATAGTTCAGCAATAGAGTGCTTATGTAGCATGCATGAGGCTCTAGGTTCAATTCCCACCACCAAAATAATAATAAAAATTGATACCAGTGATAATAGCTCCGCCTAGACTGGAGCTGCTGTCCGGAGAGCTCCAGGTCCTCCCAGCAGTCCCAGCCAAATGTCGTCATCACCTGGAGCTGTGAGACACACACAGAGGAGTCAGCACCCCACGTAGAGAAGTCAGCACCCCACATACAGCAGTCAGCACCCCACAAACCGAAGTCAGCACCCCACACACAGAAGTCAGCACCCCACTTAGAGGAGACAGCACCCCACACACAGAAGTCAGCACCCCACACACAGAAGTCAGCACCCCACACACAGAAGTCAGCACCCCACGCACAGAAGTCAGCACCCCACATACAGCAGTCAGCACCCCACATACAGCAGTCAGCACCCCACTTAGAGGAGTCAGCACCCCACTTAGAGGAGACAGCACCCCACTAGAGGAGACAGCACCCCACTTTGCATTCAAAAAACCTGACTTCCTTCGCAGGGCCGCTCGCAGACTCTGGTCACGGACAGTTCCACCTCCAAGTCCTGCTTCTCCGCGTCTAGGGCAGGTGATGTGCTGGAGCTCTGAGTAGTTCTCGCACTCCGGTTAGAAAAACCAGGTTAGACAGAGGACACCAGTTAAATTTGAACTTTAAACAAACAAGTGTTTATGCACATTCACATAATATTGGAGGCAAAACGATACTAAATTCTTTTGTTTATATGAAATTCAAATTTGCTAGGTGTCCTGTATTTTATTTGCTAAATATGACAGACCTTTCTGGGTGAACCAGCCTATATAACGCTTCAGTTTTTCATTTTTTTCTGTTTTTTTTTTTTTCTTCAGTCCTTTTTCTGTGTCCAGTTGCCTTAGTTACTTTTCAATTGGTGTGAAAAGACACCATGACCACGGCAACTTACAAAAGAGAATGCTTAATTTGGAGGCTGGCAGTTGCAGAGGGTTAGAGTCCATGGCCATCATGGTGGGAAGCATGGCAGCGGACAGGCAAGCATGGCACTGGAGCAGAAGCTGGGACCTCACATCCTGAGACAACAACCACGAGGCAAAGAGAGAGAGAGCCAACTGGGAATGGTAACCCCAGTGACACACCTCCTCCAACAAGGCCACACCTCCTAATCCTTCCCACACAGTTCTGTCTACTAAAGACCAATCATTCCATACATGAGCCTATGGGCCATATCATTCAAACTACCACAACTATCTTTTAGGAAGACTCTCCCACTCCCATTTGTCTCCTTGATGTGGGGGTCCCCTAGGAATGTGTCTATAATCCCCTTTTACCTCCCTCCATCCATTCTAAGATTAATGCTACCATTTTGACATACATATGCTTCAAGTCTCCCCCCATTTCTAATCAAGCTTAGACCTATGTGTTCCTCTGCCTGAGGGACATTAGCAAAATGTTCTGAACGTTAAAAACTAAAATGCGGGGCTGGAGAGATAGCTCAGAAGTTAAGAGTACTGACTGCTCTTCCAGAGGACCCGGGTTCAGTTCCCAGCACCCACATGGCTATATATGCCAGCTTCAGGGGATCCAACACCCACGGCAAAAACATCAATGTACATTAAAATGAATAAATTTTTAAAAATGCAATGCATCACCGAGATGGGCGTCAATGTGGTGTACCTCCAAAGCAGAGCTATCAATCCCATGGGTAAGTTTCTTGCTCCGGCCTTTGATGCTAGGGAGCAACCAGGAGGTGGTAGGCATATCAGACAGCTCTTTCTTTCCTGGTGTTTCTCTCCAAGACACGCATGTGTGTGTACACCTACGCACTTGCACACACACACACACACACACACACACACACACCGCACACATCCCTAAGCAGCCCTAGCCTTTAATTCCCCTTAGTCTCTCTAAGTAGTTCCTTCTTCTGGTCCTGCTGCCCCTACCCCACCTCAGGTGGTCATCACTCATCACTTGGCCTGACACAGTCTTTTTCTCCTTCTTCTCCCTCTTCACTCACTAATTTGCAAACTAATTTGTCGGGCTCTTTCTGTCTCCACCAACAGACCTTGAATCACATTTCTCAGACTCACATCTGACTCACTTACTCCCCTGGCTTAAAAAATCTTGGACCGTGGAGCTGTAGGGATGGCTCAGTGTTTAAGGGCATGTACTGCTCTTGCAGAGGACCCGGGTTCTATTCCCAGCACCCACATGGTGGTTCACAACCATCTGTAACTCCAGTTCTGATGCTTTCCTCTGACCTCGGAGAGCACCAGCATGTATATGGTGTACAGGCAGATGTGCAGGCAAAACACAGATACATTTTTTAAAATATTAGCCAGGAGTGGTAGTGCGCACCTTTAATCCCAGTGATCCAGGAGGCAGAGGGCAGGCAGATCTCTGAGTTCAAGGCCAGCCTGGTCTACAGAGCTAGTTCCACATCAGCCAGGGCTACACAGAGAAACCGTCTCCAAAAACCAAACCAAGCAAATAAAATCTTGGGGGGCGGGGGGCAGGCATGGTGTGGTGCACTCCTTGAATCTAAGCTCTCAGGAATCACGAGGTAAGTGGATCTTTGTGAATTTGAGGCCAGCATGGTCTACATAGCCCGTTTCAGGACAGGAGGGGCTACATGGAGAGAGCCTGTCTCAAATAAATAAATAAATAAATAAATAAATAAATAAATAAATAAATAAATAAATAAA
>CABHPP010140445.1:23928-39282 GCA_902168425.1 Peromyscus attwateri | reverse complement strand
CACACACACACACACACACGCGCACACACGCACACATACACAGAGAGAGAGAGATAACAATAAAGTTGAATAAAGAAGTTGAAGAAGACAGAATCAATATTGTAAAAATAGCTATATTAGCAAAAGTAGTCTATAGATTTAATGCAATCACCATCAAAATTCCAGTGACATCCTTCACAGAATTGGTAAAACAATCCAAAAATTAATTTCTAAGCACAAAAGACCATGGACAGCCAAAGCAGTCCTAAGCAGAAGAAGCAATGCTGGAGACATCACAATACCTGATCTCAAAATATACCACAGAGACATAGTAGCAAAAACAGTGTGTTACTGGCACAAAACAAACATACAGACCAGCAAAATAGAATAGAGGACCCAGAAGTAAACCCATACAACTACAGCCATGTAATTTTCAACCAAGTTGTAAAAAACATATATTGAAAAAAGACAGCCTCTTTAACATTTAGTACAGTGAAAACAGTATCTAGCTATCAAAGAATGAAACTATTCCTGTCTCTTACCATGTACAAAATTAATTCAAAATGGGATCAAAGATTTTAATGTAAGACTTGGAAACTTAGAAAATTCTGAAGGAATAAATAGGTTAAAAATATATTTCAAGATATAGGCATAGGCAAGGGCTTTTTTTTTTTTAAAGGACTCTATTAGGAAATAATCCCAAGAAATCACAAATGGAATTAAATGAAATTTAAAAGCTTTTGCACAGTAAAAAAAAAAATCATCAGAATGAAAAGAAACCTGTAGAGTTAGGGAAAGTCATTGCCAGCTATACATCAGACAGGGGCTTAACGTCTAATACATAGAACTGCCAAAATTAAATACCAAAATAAATAAACCATCTAATCAGTAAATGGGCTAATGAACATAAGGCAATTCTGAAAAGAAGAAATACAAATAGCCAAATAGACAGTAATGTAGGGAAAGAGGAGTCCTTACCCACTTACAAGCTGGCGCAGCCCCCTAAGAAGTCAGTGTGGAGGTTCCTACACCTAAAAATAGAACTACCGTATTACCCAGCTAGGGGCTGGAGAGATGGCTCCATGGTTAAGATTGCTTACCATTGCAGAAAACCTAAATTAAATTCCCAACACATGGTTCACAACCACAACTCCAGTTCCTTCATATCTGATGCCTTCTTCTGACCTCTATAAGTACCAGGCATACACATGGTGCACATACATATAGAAAGCAAACACTCAAAACACAAATTAAACAGACTCCTCCTAGGTATCTACCCGAAGCAATCTAAGTGGACATACTACAAAAATACTTGCACATCCAGTATTAATTACAGCACTGTTTACAATAGCTTGAAATGGAACCAGTCTAGATAAAGAAAATGTGGTATATACAATGGACATTTTCAGCCATAAAGAAAAGTGAAATCACAACACTTGCAGGGAAATGGATATGAATGGGCATCACCATCATGTTAAATTAAATAAGCTAGACTCAAAGACAAATGCCACATTTTCCATTTGTATGTGTTTGTGGGTCATAAAACCAGAAAGAAGATGGTGGAGGGGTGGAAGAAATATTAAGAAAAGTAGGAAATAGGGTAATGGGGATATATATTAGCTACTTTTCTATTGCTGTGAAAAACACCATGACCAAGGCAACTTTGAAAATGCTTAGTTGGACTTAAGGTTTTAGAGGGTTGAGAGTCCATCATGGCTGGGTACCATGGCAGCAAGCAGAATTCATGTTGGCGGGAGCAACTGAGAGCTCATATCTTGACCTGCAAGCAGGATGCAGAGAGATGGTGGGAATCTTTTGAAGCCTTAAAGCCCGCCTGCCCCACCCCCACCCCCCAGTGACACATCTCCTCTAACAAGGCCATACTTCTTAATCCTTCCCAAACAGTTCCTAACTGAGACCAAGTATTCAAACATATAAACACGTGAAGACCATTCTAATCCCAACCACCACAGGATACATATAGTGTAAAAGCAAAGGTGATACTCTTTGGGAGGAAGAAAGGGACTATCAGGAGGGGTTCAGGAATATGAGGGAGGGATAAAATAAGAAGAGTATAACTTAACAGCATAACAACTGTCTTATTGTTATATATCTTATCTACAATTTCCTACATTTTATACACATTTTAATAAGCTTATTTAAGCCTCTTCCCTACATTCCTAAGTTTCACTTGGTTACAACATAATTATCTTTTTAATATGTTGCTACATTTGATTTGCTACGATTTCATTTAGAATTTTTTCATCTATGTTTATGAAACATTAGATTACTTTAAAATTTTTACATATATTTAAATAGATGATAGATACATACATACATACACACATACACACACAACCGTGTGTGTGTGTGTGTGTGTGTGTGTGTGTGTGTGTGTGTAGTTTGTATGCAGACATATGTACATACCATGGCTCACATGTGGAGGTCAGAGGATAGCTTGAAGGAATAGGTTCTGTCCTTCTACCATCGGAGTCATAGGAATTGAACTCAGATTATCAGACTTGGTGGCAAATCCACTGAGCTATCTCACTAGCCCATCTGTTTAACTTCTTTAGCCTGTTTTTAACTGGCTTGTTTGGGGTTTCATTGAGTTGGGCTGGGTTTGGTGATCTGCTGTCTGAGTTCCTTATATGTTACGGGATCTGTTGTCAGATGAACAGTTTGCAGATATTTTCTCTGCCATATAGATTGTCTCTTAACTCCATTATTTCCATGATACACAGAAGCTTTTGGACTTGATATAATCTCATTTGTCTGTTTTTACTATTGTTGCCTATATCATTTGGGTTATCTGACAAGTCATTGTCCATACCACTGTTTTGAAGGTTCCCCTGTTTTTCTTGGTAATCTCATAGTTGTAGGTCTTTGATCCATTGTTAGTTGATTTTTATGGGTTTTTTTCTTAAGTGTGTGATATAAATTGGTAAAAACCATTTAGGTCTGAAGTTTTCTTTGCAGAATATGTTTAAACTATAACTTCAGTTTTTAAAATAGATATAGAGCTATTTGGGTTATCTTTTTCCTAAGCAAGGTTTGGACGTTTGGTCAAGTTTCAGTGTGTGTGTGTGTGTGTGTGTGTGTGTGTAGAAATAGAAATCTGTTCTGTATCACCAACTGATAATAAGCATGTGCCATCACTCCAGGAAATATTTGGTAGCTTATACTGTGATTTATAATAAATATATTTCATCTTCCCTATTTCTTGGCACAGTTTTCAAAACCTTTGGAATCTCTGAAGTTGTCTTTCTTATGCTAGTAAAATAACTGATGTCTGGAGGCTTCTGGGGCACTTAAATATAGAGTTGTCAGAAGAACTAACAAATTTAGAAGGCTGGAACTTTCATCGCATCAGAAGGAAGCAAGAAACTTAAGGTTTAGCGGGTCACCAATAAATCATGTCTCTATAATGAAGCCTCTGTAAAGATCCTGAAGGGCTAGGGATGTAGTTCAGTATCTAGCAATCACACGGTCCTGGGTTAAATTCTCCTGTGTGGGTATGGAGGGTGATGATAAGGGTTGGAGAGCTTCTGTGATGCTGAACACAACCATTCATGTGCCAGGAGTATAGCACACCATGACTCTCCAGAAGCAGAAGTTCTTATGGTGAGACCTTTTGGAATCTCACCTTGTGCATGTTGTATGGATATTTATATTCTTTAAAGTGTACTTTGTAATGAATCGGCAGTAGTGAGTAAAGTGACTCATTCAATTCTAGGAGCCATTCTAGCAAATAATCAAACCCAAGAAGTGGTTTAAGGGAATACCTGATTTATTTCCTGTCCATTAGTGTTACTAGAGGCTGATACTTGTAATTGATATCCAGAGTTGGGGACAAACTGAGAGATTGATCCCATAATATGTGGGATATGATTAAATCTAGGAATACAGTGCTAGAATTCATTGAATTCTGACTTTTATTATAGAATTGAATAGTGTAGCATTAAATATTCACTTATCAGCTGGGATTAAAGGCATGTGCCACCACTACCCAGCAATTTTCATCTTGACTTTTTTTTGTGGGGTGGGGGTAATAATGTGTTTGTGTGTATGCAAATATTATTAACTTTTCCTGGGAAATTGTAGACAAATTTTCTATTAGCCCCAGAAAAGAAACAAAAAATAAACCAAAGTAATAGTTCCACCAGAGTCCAGCTTACTGGGATTGCTTCTTCCAGGAGCATGGATGACTCAAAAGCAAAACCCTATCCCAGCATGATTGATAATTCATGAAAGCTGTATTCCTGGAGCTCCCTTCCTTGCACAGATTACAGCCAACTTGGTCTCAAAGTCTATTCTCCCTAGCAGTTGTTACTGCTTATAAGGTTGGGAAGGGGCTTTGTCTATCTTACAAGTTTTAGGAACTTCCTAAGACTCCTAAATAGTTTGCTTCCTGAGCCTTTCAAGTTTTGTTCCTATTCTAAATCTTAAGGAATCTTTCTTCCTGATGAAATGTTTCAAATCAAAGGAAATTGCTATGCAACACTGAGTGTCCTGACTCATGTATACCTGTGAAGTACTCAGGCCAAGGTCAGGTATCTTTCTCAATTATTTTCTACCTTAGTTCTTAAGGCATGGTCTTTCACTAAACCTGGAACATGCTGATTTCACTAAAATGACTGGCCAGTGAAAAACCCCAGGAGCCTCCTACCTCCACATTTAATGTGATGAGATTGTAGGTATATGAATCACACCTACCTTTTCACCTAGGGTCTGGATACCCAAAACCAGGACCTCATGCTTACCGGCAAGCACTTTATTGACTAGGCCATCTCCCGGCACCTTCTCTAAATTGTTGTGTACCTCAGACATAGCCATAGCATAGTTGACTTATTTTCTGAAATGTAAAAAGTGCTTTGTTTGTAAGCATATCATCACAATAACCATTTTAATAGCAGCATGATAGTCAAGTGTGTTAATAAGGTGCTGATCATTTGCCTTCTTCTCCTACAATGAGCATTAAAGTCACTAACTTTGTAAGGGGTAGCTACTGAAAAAACTCAACAATAAATGGTGTGCATGCGTGTTTGTGTGTTCACTTCCCCAGGCCTAGGATTACATACATGCATTGTAATCCATTGCACTGTCATATCTTGCTTTTAAGAGTGCTAGTCAACTAAACTCAGATCTTAATACTTATGTCCCAAGTACTCTTAACTGAGCTACCTCCTCAGCCCCCAGAATAAGCTTTTTTGCTGAGCTTTAGAGCCACTTGCAAGTACATGTCATGAGAGATACATTCTCACCTTTTGTCTATTGTACATATTACACAAGTCCCTGAAATAATACCCTGTCAGGATCTCCTATTCTTTTTGTTTATTCCATTGTAATAAGCCTCTAACCTCTCAACTTGCAGTGCTGTTATAAGCACAGTTATTAGGTTCATCAGTCATCACATACTCTGCGATTGTCATCTCCCCACATAGATTTTAGAAATATTGTACACCGGAACATCATAGTGCCTGACATTGAGTTAATGAAAATATGGGTTTCTAGTAAACACTTGAGGATAGGGTTTATTTGTTTCTTTATTTCTAAACATAGGTTTAAAAATCTCTAAATATTTAAAATTCCCAAGTTTATAAATATATTAATGAAAGAAAGGCCAAATTAATATTCTACTATAATGATAAAAATAACTCATTATTTTTAAAACTATCAAATGAAGAGATTGAATCAAACATTGATTCTGGTTGTGTGCATGCATGTGTGCACATGCATATGTATGTACATGCTCACTTTGAGTATAGAACTCAGAATTTCATGTTGCTCCTTTTAGCAATGTCTCAGGTAGTGAGTACCCAAGGGAGTGACGCTCAATAAGAACATCTTGT
This sequence comes from Peromyscus attwateri, assembly GCA_902168425.1. Lineage (NCBI taxonomy): Eukaryota > Metazoa > Chordata > Mammalia > Rodentia > Cricetidae > Peromyscus > Peromyscus attwateri. The sequence continues at coordinate 33,451 of CABHPP010140445.1, read as the reverse complement.
CTTACTACTCCTTGTGATCTACCTATTGACTATCAACAGCTCTAAACATCACAAGAGACAGGACCAGGTGTGCCCCTTGAGATGGTACCATCTGAGAAGTATTCTTGCCAGACAGTCCTGAATCTAATCAGACCATTGGACATTGCCAATCCATAGGAAACACAGGGGCCAAAAGGATATTAAATGATAGCACTCCACTATAGTCAGCAACTGCTATAGGACAGATAAATGGTCTTTTTTTTTTTTTTCAACAAAGTCCAGCTTAAAACAGATCCTAGAGTAGAACTGATTTGAGTTGTGGTCTAACTAATGCTAATATGTATCCTTATTTGGATCCTATCTGAATTCAACAAAACTGTGAAAGTAACACTAAAAAAGAGAGGGAAAGGGAATTTCCTTATACTTGGAAAACAATTGGAAATTGAAACCCCAAACTGAGATTTTTACATTAAACAGCTCCAGTTAACTATTTTGAATAGTGGATTTGCAGAAACTCTGCATGAAATAATTTGTTATCAGGAGAACTGATGATCAGTGGACCCCACATGCTGATTGGTACAGATGACAGTAGGAATCATGTTTCTTGAGACCTCTCTCAAGTATTCCACACACTATTAAGTAATATTGAAAGTCAGGCAGGTATGGTGGCACACGCCTACATCCCAACATTTAGGTGGAGGCAGGATTATTGTGAGTTCAAGATCATCTTTGACTACATAGCAGGTTTGAAGTCAGCTAAGGCTACATGAGACCTGATCCAAAGAGTGGTACTGAACTATCACAAGATAACAGTTGACATGTGTTTTGGTATTTATGCCCCATTGCCTGTTGTAGCAAAGAGTTGGAAACAACCTTACCTGGAACAGAAAAAAATGCTGTATATTCTCACAGTAGAATGCCCAACTCTAGCTCTGCGGTCTCTGTTTTCTCATGTTACTGAAGTGGGAAGTATTACCTGTGTCAGTGGGTCATTAAGACTGCTTTGAGAACTGAATTAAATACAGTAAGGAAGTCCTCATCAACTTAGATAGTTGTACGTTATTCGTAAAGATCATTACATGTTTTATGACATTGGACCTGCCAGCTAGCCTTCTTCCCTGATAGGTAGTTTCCCTCCGAATCCCCTGAATGAAGCTATGAGCCATTTCTAGCCAGACTTTAGACAGTTCCTGCATACTCACATAACTCCTAATCATCTCCTCAGATGATTTGTGTCCATATGAGGATTTTAATTGGGCCTGTTGTTTGGTGAGCACCATGAGTCTGTTCTCCACATCCTGTCTCATGCTGGGTTTCTTTTGAAAGCTTTGTAGGAAATGAATGGCATTGCTTAATCTAGTACCTTCAGGGCTATTTGTTCTAGATAAGGAAGGAAGTCGACACGTTTTTAAATATCTTAAAAAATTGGATGACAAAATATCATTTGTTTCTTTAGGACATAATAATAAGAAGTGTTATGAAATGTGGAGTAAATATTTGTGCCAGAGTAAGGGTAAAAGAGATGTCATTTGACAAGTATTCCCTGTTACCCTCAAGATAGTCACTAAGAGAGCACATGGACCAGTATGGGAAACCTTCCCAGAAAAAGTCTGCTTCAAACCAAAGAAGTGACTAGAGTAAGAGACAGTTTTGTCCATAGTTGCTTATTTTCCGTTTACTAATAAACCTGTGCTACTTTCACTGGTTCCACTGAATCTGAAACCCTAAAAAGTCACATTACATCTCTTTACTCATAATTATATTAAAGTTCCATTTTATAGAATGTGGTCATTTTTGTATCTTAAGAAAGTGTAGTCAGATGTGGTAGAGAAGGTCTCTAATCCTATTACACCTTACCTTAACCTGAAGCTGGAGACTCCTGAGTTTGAAGCCTGCCTGGGATTGTTAGATAGTGAATTCTAGAACAGCTGAGTCTCTGTTGTTAAATACATACATACGTACATACGTACATACGTACATACATACATACGTACCACCACCTCATTTCTGTTCTCACAGAGTGAAGACATGCAGTATTCCTTCTACCTACTTTCTGTAGAGTTCTGCTTTTATATGCCAGTTGAAGCTATGATGATGTCTAGGCAGAAAAGGCTTCACTGCCCTCTGCTGGTGCTAAGAACATACTTGTCCATCGGTACAGTGTCCATACTAACTGGGACACAAGTTCCCTCCTCACAATTGAGCATGATGTGAAATCACCAAGAAAGAAGGTGTATTCATGTTCTAAAGAGGTAATATTTTAAGTGCTTTGGAATTAATGATTTCTTATACATAGTTTAAGCAGATGCTATAGCTGTGTGTGGACTGGCTTGCTACCACAAAATTATCTTATGATCCTTCATCCTGTTGTAATTCTCACCTAGAAAATGGACTATGGCTCTGGCTCTTTGAGCCACTGTCATTCTGTTTTACATCATTTTTCTGCCTTTGAATATATGGTTTTATTTTGTTGAAAAATTAGAAAAGTTTTAGACATTTATTTAGTTTATGTGTAAACAGGAAAATTATTTCAATGGATATATGACCAGGAAAGCAATATATAGCATGGCTGAGATCAATGCTTAAGAAAGGCAGGGCTTCATTAACCTGTCAGATTCATGGAGAATCTCTAAACCTACTCTGAAGACTGATGCAGACAGCTCAGTTTTCTGAACTTGTCTACATTTATATTGTGTCAAGACTAAAGACTATTTAGAGCTTCCATAGTTTACAATGTGCTGCATTTGTAAGAAATGGTTCTACCTTTGGTTATACTCAAGGGAAAGGCAACTTAGAATTATGTTTGGGCGGAGCGGGTATGAGGCAGGGTCTCTCTACATAGTCCTGGCTGTCCTGGAGCTCACTGTGTAGACCAAGCTGGCTTTGACCTCACAGAGATCCACCTCCCTCTGCCTCCCAAGTGCTAGGATTAAAGGCGTGTGCCACTACACCCAGCTCAGAATTATGCTTTATCTTATTTGAATTTTATGCTTCTACAATCTCTTTGAGACATATGGCATATTTTCTCTCATGAAAAATCTAAGATATATATATATATATATATATATATACACATACACACACATACATATATGTGAGACATGAAAGCAAAAGGAGAACTATTTGAAAAGGAAGAAAATGGGGAGTAACAGGTAAGTATGAGCCAACTACAGTGGTATGAGAATGTCAAAGTAAAATAAAAAGTCTCATTCAGAATAGGCCTTTGCACTGTTACTGACGTGAAGATCTAAAATGTGAAGGGGATAATGTATAACCCACTCACTGGGTGTGTTTATGCAGACTGTAGAAGGAACACATGATTCAGTGTAGTTTCTGCTAACACAACAAGCAGAACTACACACATTTTGTCCATGATTTCCCATGGAAGAAAGCATCCCAAGTGAGCAAATGAGGCATCATGAAAACCAAACATGGCCTTCCCCTCTTTCTGCCAACATGGTCAGCATCTGTTTATAGTCACCTTACAGAAGGAACCATAGTTATAGGTAGTCCCCTCCATGGCAGTGCACAGCCCTGTCTTGAAAGGAACTTGCATAATATATGACACATGATTCTTGCAGGCCAAATCACAGTCACCCTGCTTGTAAGTGTTTAAGACTAAATTTCCTGGTATAACTAGTGCTTGCTCTAGCTTTAGGGTTGGTATGCCCTAGATCAAGAGGGAAATTACATCAAACATAGCATTCTCTTGGTATCTTACTTGTGTTACACATCCCTAAAAATGAACTTTCACTGCATAATTATGTATAGAACCTTAACAGTAATGATCTTTAGTATTGAACATTTCAGAAGAGAATTCAGCTTATTAAATTGCTTAAAAAGAAAATTTATCAGAAACTGTACTTCTAATTACAAAAAAAGATTAATTCAATGACAGAAGATAAAATGGATCACAATTTTTTTTTATCTACCCTATTATGTTACCTACTATTTGCTAAGAAGTGGTGAATTATTTAATGTATTTTTAAAATATATCCTAGCCAGAAACAGTGGTATGCACGTCTGTAATCTCAGCACTCCTAAGGCTAAGGCAAGAAGATTGAGAGTTCTGAAACAACCTGGGCTGGATAGTAAGATCCTGTGTCCAAAAAAATAATAATAATTAAAATTCTTGGGCCACTGAGATGGATCAGTCAATAACGATGTTTGCCAGCAAGCCTGAAAACTTGAATTCGATCCTCAGAATCCACATGGTAGAAGGAGAGAACTCATTCTACAGGTTGTCCTCCAGTTTCTGAACACAGGCTGTAGCATGCGCGCACACACACACACACACACACACACACACACACACACACACCCAAAAAAACAAAATCTAAAAAAAAAAAAAAAAAATAAATCGAAGTAAGAGAAATTTTAGATTACTAGAGTTTTAGGTTTAGGTTGTGTTGGATTTTAGTATGCATCCCAGTTATAATAACTACACAGTATACACCCTATACACACCAGAGTAGTAGATACTTTTTGTATAATCTATAATTCAAAGAATTATATTAATTCTATAATTAATAGTATAGCTACTGTTAAAATTCTCATTTGGGTAGGTAAAGTAACCAAGACTTTAAAGGATTCCATATAGATCCTACAATTGTCAGCTGAACATGAGTGCAGTGTTGGTTACTAAGCCTTTAAAGAAATCTTTTTATCACCTCTACAATTAACTATAGCACCTGTGACCTTCTGAACTGTCATAATCTGCCTACACTGTGCTGATAGATATTTCATGTTCTCGCAGAAACTTGCCCCTGGAGTTAGCCAGTTTGCCTACACCTGTGTACAGGACCACCCCATTTGGACAAATCAGCAGTTTTGGGAGACAACTTTTTACAGTGCAGTGCAGGAGCAGGTTCGCTCCCTGTATCTCTCAGCAAAAGAAGACAATCATGCCCCACATCTGAAGCAGAAGGTAAGAGAAGAAAGGATCTTGTGTGTGGTTGGGACTGACTTTAAGGAATGCTCAGGCAGATGTTCCTAGGACAAAGGGACTCTACCTACTTGGTTCCTGAGTGTTAGGGAGTCCTATGGTGAACGTCTTTCTTCCTTTGATTCTGGCATTATATTTTTCAATAATGACCTCATACTATAGTTCTTTAGCACTAGAATTGTTCTGTTATATTTTGATGAGAATTCCTTGAAAACAACTGAAGAAAACTAAATAGAAGGAACAAACCTAAAATAGGCCCAGGTATAAGCCTCTAACTGCTTACTTCCTTGAAGAAGTCCAAGTTTAGTTTAGCTCAGTGATAGAATGTGTTTACCTAGCATACTCAAGGCCTTGAGTTCAGGTACCAGCATTGGAAGAAGAAAGAAAAGAAATTGAAATTAACTGACTATAAAGATAAATGTAAAATTCAGTAGTCCTATTTTAAAATTTTGTCCTAGGTCTGTCTGTATTTATCGTGTGTGTGTGTGTGTGTGTGTGTGTGTGTGTGTGTGTGTGTGTGTGCAGTATTTGCTATATACACACGTTTTTAAATATAAGGAAAATTAAAGTACTCCAGTTTTTAAATGGCACTTACTAGCTCTCTGTTCTTATACAGACTAATTACCCCTACACTTCCTCATTGGTGAAATGTGTAACTGTCACTACTGTAAGATTTTCATGTCTGTTGGCACACTCTTAAGTAGTAAGTATTAGAAGTCATCATCCTCATGAACTGAACTTAAAGCAGCCTAAAGACTCAATGTAGATTCACTTAAGAGTAATTTTAAGATCAACCTTTTGAACTGAAGATCTTGGGGAATATGTCACTGCAGATTCTGCCCATCATCTTTCACTTTAACTTATCTCTAGATAGGATGGATTATCCTAGGTATCTGAGAGAAGCTACACAGTCATATTCAAATACATCTGTGCTTCATCATCTTAAACAAATTATTGGTTTATTATTAAGTAGAAGAGTAGAAACTTTAATAACAAATAGCATTGACATGTGTCTGATTGTTATTGTTCAAATGTGAATTGTTTGCTTAATTTAATTAATATTCAGATTTGTTGTTGTTGTTGTTGAAACACTAAATGCACCACTTAAGGTATAACTTGTAGCGGATGCAGAGACTGTTTTCTGGGGCCACACCCAGGAATAATCAGACTGTTAGGATGGATGCCTTTGTCAATTTTTAAGCAGCTGGGATTTGCTGACATTGATACATCTACAAAGCTGTGTCACAGTTGCTGTGTCCTTCCTTCTGAAAAAGAGTCCTAACCCTGAGCCCTAGATTAGATACAATGTATGTTTTAGCTCTTCATGGCTAGATAAAATACTATGCAGATGTGAGTTGCTATGACCAGCTCTCTCTTCAGCCTTGTAAGAAACCTATCTTTAAAATCCCAGTTATCTACTTATGTGTGTATGTGATAATTTTTGACTATCATATTACAAGGAGATCTACTATACTTCTTGTGACCTTGATCATTCCATTTCCTCTCAAAGAGCAGAAGAGAAAAAAAGAAAAAAAACAATAGTTTTAGCAGATACTACTGAAGTGTTCCTGCAAGGGCATTTATGGGAAATCCATGTTAATTCTTGTAACTAGTAGCTTCAAAGAGGTAAAGCCACAGAGTGAAGTGTAAACAGTGAAATGTTAGTGAGAAACATGCGTCTGTATTTTGCTACTGCTTCTTTGAGTTTGCCATGTGGTGCCAACAAGGCATGCAGGCCAGGGGTAAAGACTGCAGTGTCCTTTGTTTGTTATGCTGAGTTTCACTCTGCGGATACAAGTACTTAGTAAATGTTTCCCATGATTTTTAAGAGATTCAGTCCCACATGCTGACGTACAACAATAATCCCAGTACTTGGGAGGTGAGGGCAAGAGGATCAGGAGTTCACAGTCATTTCAGCTATACAGCAAATTCAAGATGAGATCCTTTCTCAAAATCAAAAAGGAGATCCATTTTCCTGGTCTTTAAATGTTTTCTCCATATTTTCCTTAAAAATAGTATATACTGATAAAAATTATACTAAAAGATACAGAATATCCCAAGAGAAGACCTAGATTTAAGACATGGACAGATTTCAGCACCTTCCATGTCTACGGAGCACCCGCACAGTGACGGGTACTCACCTTTGGCTTGTTTTGCTTTATCTTCTGGGTTAAGCTTCCTGACGGCCAGTATCAGGAGAAGACAGCAATGGACTTGGCAGCCGAGCAGCTTCGCCTTTGGCCTACTCTGAGCAAGTCCACTCAGCAGGAGCTGGTGCAACACGAGGAAAGCACTGTCTTCAGTCAGGCCATTCACTTTGCAAACCTCATGGTCAACCTGCTAGTTCCACTAGACACAAGTAAAAACAAGCTCCTTCGAGCATCGGCTCCAGGAGACTGGGAAAGTGGGAGCAACAGCATTGTCACAAACAGGTACCAAGACGGAGCACATAGCTCCTCCTCTTCTCAGAGCTAATCATGTCTCAGCAGAAACAGCAAATATTGCTGGATGTATTTCAGAATTTTCCCATCTGTAGCTTGCTCAGCCCTCTGTTAAAAAACAAACCAACAAACAAAACTTTCCTGCATCCTACTTAATCTCACACACACACACACACACACACACACACACACACATTCTTTTGTCTTATGACCTAATCTGGCAAAGTCTGTTACTACTGATGTGGCCCATCAGTTACATGTAACTGCTAAAGCAAAGTGCTCTGAAAAATAACTGGTGAGCAACTTCTTGTCAAAGTGATTGTTTCTTGGTCCTCTTGTTTCTCAATTTATCTATAGAATTTGTCTAGTTAGGGTGTATGAATTATTTTTCACTGCTGTGACCTGAGAGAAATAAGAGAAGAAATAAGTGCTTATTTTTGAACAGTTCAGTCCATTATTGTCTGGCCCGTGAGCTTGGACAGAACATCAGGGTAACAAGTTTGTGACAGGGAGAAGGGATTGTAGGAAGGGACCAAAGCAAGAGCGATCATAAGGATACATTCCCTTCCCACCTCCTACTCTTTACCACCTTCCCAACAGAACCATCATTATAAATAGTTGAGGGCCATCCAAATCTAATGACTTCTCAGAAGCCCACCAGCTGGTAAGCAAGCTCCCAATACACGAGCCTGTAGGGCCCATTTCATATTCAAGCCATAGCATAATGTCCTCAACCTTGTCTTCCTCTCTACTCTCCAGTGACTTCCCATGTCCCAAGAGTAAAACCCAGAGTCTTTGCTATGACCTGCAAAGCCTGTAAAAACTGTACACTGGCTGTGACTCTAATCTTTCTGCCTGTCATTCTCTTTGTCAACCAGCCTGGCCTTTCCACTGCACTAATCCTCAGACACTCTGGAGACTGTGCTGCCTGCTTCCTGCTCCCTCAGTCTAGAATACCCTGTCTGCAGTAGTCCCTAGAGTCTCTCCCATGTTTTAGATTTTTGATCAAGTGTTACCCATCACATAGGCTTTGCTCTCTTAATCTTAACAATCTCCAGATTGTTTTTATTATTTTTTACTCTGATTGGTTGGTTTTTTTTTTAATGGTGTTTTCCATAACTTGATTTCTTCCCTTTTCCTTTTCTCTTTTACTTTTGTTTTTGGTTTATGGGGGTGTGGTATTGAGTTTGGGGTTTTTTGAGACAAGATCTCACTAGGCTGGGCTCAAGCTTGTGATCATCCTATCAGCCTCCCACACTATTCCACCATATCACAGTCTGACATATTTTCATGTTTGCATATTGTCTGTGTCCTTTCTCTGTTGTGTTCATTATTCAGTTCTCTACATTTTTGCAGACTGTAGGTGCTAGGTAATAATATTGAACTCAACAGGTGATTAAATGAATAAATAAATGAACTAACCACTGAGCAGCAGTTTTAGCTCTTTAGTAATAGGTGCTGCAACACCCTGCTATTGCAGTTCTCATAAGCTTTTGTCAGCCTCCTTCAGACAGCTCCTTTTTTTCTTTGTCTTGTCAGTCCTTATGCTTCATTTCATTTCAAATATGTTGCCTTGTCTTGCTTGAGTCTATCACCTACAGAAGAATATGGCTTCACAATGGCTAAGGGTTGTGATTTACAGGGGGTGGGGGGTAGGAGTGCAGAGGAGCTGAGAGAGAAATTCTGGCAAGAGAAAGGGTCATAAGAGTCGTATTCTTCCATGTGGAAGAACATGTAGGTTTCTCAAAAGGGTTCATTTACTCTGCCTGCCATGGTACATGTTCCACAGTCACTAGCATCAGCCACATTCCTCTTGCCTCTCTGTAATGATTAACTTGGAAGGACGAGTGTTTTAGAAGGTTCTGGTAGCAGATAATAAATGACATAGTATTCCTTTGCTTTAGTTTCTGTGGTTTCTAAGTTCCTTTTGGGAGAGTAATAGAAAGAACTGCTTACAAAAATAAAACTTATGGAGAGACGGCGCAGTGGTTAAGGGAACAGACTGCTCTTCCAGAGGACCTGAGTTCAGTTCCCAGCACCCACATGGCAGCTCACAATTGTCTGTAATTCCATTTTCAGGAGATCCTTCACAGAATGCACATAAAATAAAATTTAAAAAAAAAAAAAAAAAAAGCCCGGCGGTGGCGCACCACGCTAA
>CABHPP010140445.1:0-16235 GCA_902168425.1 Peromyscus attwateri | reverse complement strand
TGTGTGTGTGTGTGTGTGTGTGTGTGTGTGTGTGTGTGTGTGTGTGTACATCTGCATGCCATATGTTTGTGGAGGTCAAAGGATACTTTGTGGGACTCACTTTCCTCCTTCCACCATGTGGGTACCAGGGATTGAACTCAGGTCATCCAGGACATCAGTGACAAGCTTCTTTATCTGCACTAAGCCATTCTGCTGGCCCTTTTAACTCCTATTTTTTATCCTATCATCTCATTAATTAAAACTGATTTTCAAAAGGATTCTCAGGTATCTGAGTTGTTATTTTCTCCTCTTAAAAAAGAAGAATATTCTTTTTCTATACTTGAACAGTTTACAGCTAGAGAAAAGGCACCGTACACACGTATATATCTAAAACATTTAAGAAATAAGTGTTGCCAACCGTTATTGTCATATGACGTCAGAGAAAGTTTGAAATAAAGGAAGTACATGACTGAAGACTTGCTAATGTGATTTATGGGAACCATGGTGGAGACAGTGGTATAGATAATGGAATAGGCTTGGGAATGCCCAAAAGCTAAACAAAGGAGTTTAAGATTTGAGTATCAGCTGGGCATGGTGGTACACTTTTTAGTCCCAGCACTCAGGAGTCCCAGGCAAGTGGATCTCTGTGAGTTCAAGACAAGCCTAGTTTACATAGCAAGTTCCAGGACAGCCAGAGCTACATAGGAGACCCTGGGGTGGGGGAAGGCGAGATATTGGAGTGATCAGTAGTTTATGTCACACTTTAAGTTCTTGTACATTTTTGCCTGAAGGCAGTGACATTATAGGAAAATAGTTCTCCACAGTATGGGAAGTGATATAAAGAAGTATAACAAAAGTATGCACCGTAGTATGTAGTTCTGGAAAAGTAACAATGTGAGTAATATAGATGTCAAAAATATTAGTGGTGCCTTTATATTAAATTGATTTTCTCTTTGTTTTTATGACTTCTAGAACTTTCTCAAAAACAATTGTGAAAGGTGCCAAAAGGGCAGGAAAAATGACAATTGGGAGGCAGTATTTATTGAAGAAGAGGACAGGAACAATTGTGGAAGAGAGAGTAAATCGTCCTGGGTGGAATGAAGAAGATGACATTTCTGGTATGTAAGAACCATTTTCTGTAATTCAGTTTTCTTTTGTCTTTTTTTTTTTTTTTTTTTTTCTTGAGACAGGATCTCACCATGTAGCGTTGGCTGGCCTAGAACTTGCTACCTATACCAGGCTGGCCTTGAACGCACAGAGATCCACTTTCCTCTGCCTGAGATTAGGTTAGCTGCCATGCTTGGCTATCCTTACATGAATAACAAGAGACGAAATTGTAGTTGTACATTAAAAAAAAAAAAAAAAAAAAAAAAAAAAAAAAACAATAACAAAAATTTTTAAAAGTTTAAAAAAGAATTGAAATTTTCTAAGAACTGGTAAGATAAGTTTTTACTAATATTGTATTGTTTAGATAAGATTTTGTTTGACTTTTTTTTTTTTTTTTAATAAAAACAGGGTCTCGTGTACTCCAGACTAGCCTTAAACTCACCATGTAACCAAGGATGAGTTTCTCATCCTCTTGCCCTCACCCATGAGCTGGAATTGCAGGTGTATGTGCCATCCTGCCTCTTGTAGTGCTGCATGCATACTGTGCAACCACTCTGCACCTGAGCTCCATCCTCAGCCTGATATTTGTTAACTTACACTGCTCCTCTACAAAGTCACACACCAGCCATCTTTACCTAGGACTTTTAGACAGGCTTTGTCTGTGTAGCTTTGGAGCCTGTCTTGGAATATCTGGGTCTTAGTAAAGGAAGAAAGAAGGAAATCTGCTCATAAAGTAAGAATAAGGGAATAAGGATCTGGGTGGTGGGGGTGGCACACACCTGTAATCCCACACTTGGGAGGCAAAGGCAGGCAGATTTCTGTGAGTTCGAGTCCAGCCTGGTCTACAGAGCTAGGTCCAGGACAGCCAGGACTACACAAACCCTGTCTTGAAAAACCAAAAAAATATTCCAAGTTGAAGATTAGGGAAATCTAAGATGAAGAAGTTCTTAAGTGATAAAAAAAAATTAGCTGAAAAATAACTTTAAAAATACATATGGTTAGCCAAGATATTTCTTAGCTGGGGAAAATAAAAGAAAGCAAGATGTCTTGTTGACTGATTTTTTTTTCCAATTTTTAACCAAGTATTGAGTGTTCTATGGATATAATACATAAAATATGATGTAATGGAAGGGAAAATAATATCCCTTTTTCCATCTCAAGAGCTTAGATTCCATCAGTAGTAATTATACAACTAGCACCCATAACAACCTTTTAAAGAAACCTCATTTTTAGTGAGAGTGTTGCCTAAGAAATGTTCGTCTGGCTTGCTAGAATAAAGAACCTACAAGATTTTATGTGTGTGTGCTTCCCCAGTGTAAGAAGGAATACATACAGACTTATCTCTGTAAGCAATAAAAAGACCTGTCATTCCATTGTTAAAATGAACACTTATTGGAACTCTGGCCTACTCACAGTCATATACAAAACATTGCTACTTGTAATTATTGACTCTTCTAATTTGAATTATTTCATTGAACAAAAACTAAAAAAACCAGTATACATTTATAGTCGCAGCTACTCAGGAGCCAAAGCAAAGGATCACTTAAGCTCATAAATTCAAGGCCAGCTTGGGAACCATAGTGAGACCCTTCCTCCAAAAATCAAACAATGAAAATCATTACATGATAATTACTCCACCAAAAGACCAAATTACATAATGTTCTTTCTGTTGTAAAATGGCATGCAGGAGCCTTGGCAGATTTGAGCCAAAGTGAAAAGATAGCCACACCATGCAGATGCAGTAGCAGCAGCATGGCACGGTGGAAAGTTACACCATGCAGACACGGCATCCACATGGAAAGTTTTATTATTAAAGGGGAAGGGGGAAGAGAGAGAGAGAGAGAAGAAAAGAAAAGAGAGAAAAGTGGAGGTGCGTGCAGCCTCATGGAAGGAGAGAGGAAGGAAGAAAGAGAGAAGGGGGAGGGGTTTTCTCTTAAAGGGGACTTTACTTAAGATGACATCAGGATACCAGGTGGGTCCCCAAGGGGCAGGCCAGAATGCTAACATTCCTCCCTTTGGATTATTATAAAAAGGTGAGTTATGGATAGCAAATTTGGTTTTTGTATGGTTTTGGAGAGAGCTGTATCTTTTGCTTTTCTGAAACAGGTTCTCTGTGTAGCCCTGGCTGTCCTGGAACTCACTATGTAGACCAGACTAGCCTTGAAAGCACAGAGATCTGCCTGCCTTGGGTTCTTTAAAGGCGTGTGCCACCATACCTTGTCCTTGCCTTTTAGTACTCTTGAGTACATTTCTGAGGCCTTTGAAAGTTTAACTTTTCTCACATTAAAAACAAATAGAGGCTGGGTGGTTGTGGCGCACGCCTTTAATCCCAGCACTCGGGAGGCAGAGGCAGGCGGATCTCTGTGAGTTCGAGGCCAGCCTGGGCTACCAAGTGAGTTCCAGGAAAGGCGCAAAGCTACACAGAGAAACCCTGTCTCGAAAAACCAAAAAAAAAGAAAAAAGAAAAAAAAAAAAACAAATAGAAAATTAAGACAGTTTTTCATATGAATTTTTTGTTGTGGTTATACAATACCAATTAGGAATGTCCTTTTTAAAAAAAAATCCTCTCTAAAGTACTTGGTTATTGAGTAAATTCTTTCACATTTAGATCATAGTTCTTTGAACCTGTGATTACAAAGAGTCACAGAGTTTTTCATATACATTATATCCTCTAATGAAAGGATTTCCAGGAACCAAGTGTAACTTTTCATAGTTTTTCTCTCTACTATGCTTTTAGTTAACCTAGAAATTTCAATATAAATGTATTCTTTTCAAAATAATACAAAACCTTGGGTGATAAATTTGTGTAGTGACCTTATAAAGATAAATTTTACTAGCAGATTATCTTCTGTTTTATAGTCTTGTATACAAATTATTGTACTTAAGTATCAATGGATAGGCCTGACTAAAACAGAAAAATGTGGCTAATGAATTTAAAATCATGTTATTTTTATTTTTTTTGTTGTTGTTTTGTTTTGTTTCTTTTAGAAATGGAGTCTTACGATATATTCCCTGGCTGTCCTGGAATACACTATGTAGACCAGGCTAGCCTCAAATTCAGAGGTCCACCTGCCTCTGCCTCCTTAGTACTGGGATTAAAGGCATGTGCCACCATACCAGGTGAATTTTCTATTTCTTTGTTTTTTGAGACAAGGTTTTATGTAGCCCAGGCTGGCCTTGAACTTTTAGTATTCCTGCCTTTACTTCCCAAATGCTGGGGTTTTAGAAAGTACTTACCATTCCTCACTTTGTTTTTAGAAGTTATTTAAATGGTATTACTTCCCTAATTTTTTAACTGAGTTACTCTTACTATGTTTCCTGACTTCCATTACTGTTTTCATCTATATTGAACTGTAATCCCTTGTAGAAATTGTTTAATTTATGACACACAAAATCCTAGCAACCCTAACATAAAAACCTTCTTCAAAAGGAAGTTTTGAGCCAGGCGTGGCATTGCATGCCTTGAATCTCAGCACTGAGGAGGAGAGACAGGCAGATCTCTGTGAATTCCAGACCAGCCTTGTCTACATATCAAGTACCAGGTCAACCCAAGCTACATAGTAAGACCCTGTCTCCAAAAACAAGACGTAGTAGTTGCTGGTGCTGTTGTTTCGAGTCCTTTACTTTGAGCTAATCATTTTGACAAGACCTATTTCTGCCTGTTAGTTTCAGATGATAGTGAACTCCCAACAAGTACAACCCTGAAGGCCTCAGAGAAATCCACAATGGAGCAGTTGGTGGAGAAAGCATGTTTCAGAGATTATCAGCGCTTAGGTTTGGGAACTATAAGTGGCAGTTCCTCCCGTTCAAAACCAGAGTATTTCCGAATCACTGCCTCCAACAGGCTATATTCACTGTGCAGGAGGTAAGTGTCAGTGGGCTCCAGAAAGAGACCATTCTTATTTCCCATTTGAATCTTCAAAGTATTCCAGAAACAAGATCCCAGGGATGTGTAGACTTACGTTTTATGTAGTATGAGATGGCATCCCGTTGGTATTCTCAGAACAAGTAGATTACTGAAAAGTACCTCTGCTATATAGCAAAAGGTAACGGTGCTTATTCCCTCTATGCATTTTCCTTATTTATCTTTCTTTTTGTAGTTTGTCATTTTCCAGCTTGTGTGTGAAGATGACCTAAAGTAAGAATAGCATTTGCCTAGACAGATGGAAGAGAAGAATTTCTGCTGTAGGCCTGAGCTCCTCGTACATTTTCCAGAGCCAGAGAGTAAAGATTGCCAGTTTGCAAACCATTTGGTCTCTTGGTGCAGGGGCTTAGCTCTGCCATCAAAGTAGCCATAGACTAAGGAGTGAATAGGTGTGGCAGGCTTTGGCCACAGGCTATGATTTGCTGACCCAGATGTAGATAGGGGCTCACCTATATTGTCTACTGAGAGTGGTTTCCTAAGATAGTACTTAAAGAATGGAACTAAGCACATCTTTTCTGTGTTCTTGCCACTTATTGCTGTTTTCCAAAAATGTTGTTCTATTTTATGCTTTCATATATATATATAAATTTATTCTCTAAAACTATATTCCACCATACACAAATTTAATACTTTGATTACACAGTAGGTGATTTTACTTGAATTTATAAATTCTTAATTTCATTAAATAGCTCTAAAAGCACTGTGTAAATTCTAAGCCTTGTGTATATTTTAGAAAGTTGCCTTAATGCTGCTATTATTCTCAGCTCTGCTTGTTAAGGAACTATAAGTATATTGTTTTAAATGGTAATTCAGTTTGCGTATGACTATGTAAAACTTGAGAAATAAGTTGGGAATACAGTTTGAGACTATGGCCAAGGAAAATATTTGCATGAAAAACTTGAAAAATTGGGACTCTGAATATAGAGTAATTTTTCTGGGCTTCTCTGTTCTTCACACTAAGTCCTCTTCATAAATAACTACAAGTGGAATTGTCAGTGTGATGTCCTGCTCGGGAAAACTTGCTATCAGAATTATGTCTGCTGGTGAGAGAACAGACTTCATCATTTATCGTTCCAATCTGTCAGAAACAGTAAAATCTTTTCTTTTTTTATTGTAAGCTTATGACCATTGTCCTGGTTAGCTTTTTTGTAATGAAAATATAATTACATCATTTTCCCCCTTCCCTTTCCTCCTTTTGCTCTCTTTCAAATTGATAGCATATATATATATATATATATATGTATGTATGTGTATATATATATATATGTATATGTATATATCTAAATGGATAAATACAACCTTCTCAGTCCATATAAATGTTGTCCTAGTTAGGGTTACTATTGCTGCGATGAAACACCATAACCAAAGCAAGTTGGGGAGGAAAGGGTTTAATTTACATACGCTTCCACATTACAGTTCATCATCAAAAGCAGTGAGGGCAGGAACTCAAGCAGGGCAGGAACCTAGAGGCAGGAACTGATGCAGAGGCCAAGGAGGAGTGCTGCTTATGGCTTGCTTCCCATGGCCTGCTCAACCCGCTTTCTTACAGACCCAGGATCACCTGCCCAGGAAGTCACTCTCCCTAATCAACTGAGCCCTCCCACATCAATCACAACTAAGAAAATGCCCTACAGGTTTGCCTACAGCCTGATCTTATGGAGACATTTTCTCAATTGAGACTCCCTTCTCAGATGACTCTAGCTTGTATCAAGTTGACATAAAACTAGCCAGTATGTGTGCTGTATGTGTGTGTACATATATTTGTGTATGTTGTGTGTGTGTGTGTGTGTGTGTGTGTGTGTGTGTGTGTGTATGTATATATATATATATATGCTTTCAGGGCTAACCACTTGGTATTAGATAACCACTTTAGGGGCCCTTCCCAGGGGAAGACTATTTCTCTGCTCTCAGCATTCCTTAGTTGCCTGTAGTTCTTTATGTAGTATTGAGGCCTGATGGTCTTTCCCTGTCCACTTTATCATGTCTATTGTTGTCTTAACAGAGGATTGTTGGAACACTTCTTATTAGAAGGCACTTATGGTAGAGTAAAAGAATACATATCGATCTAACTATTGGGAGGAAATAGAAAAACAATCCAGAAGGAGACAAGAGAGGGAGGAAACAAAAGAGGAATACAAAAAATACACGTATGAGATCGAAGACTTTCACACATAACCAATAAGTAATTATAAATTGACTAAGTCTCCAATTAAAAGGAAAAGATTATGGAGAGTTTTTTTTAAGTGTTCTAAAGCTGTTAAGGGAAATAATTAGTGTACAAAAATGTAAAAGGATGGAAACTCAAAGGTTAGGAAAATATATCATGTAAAACTTAAAACAAAAGCTGTTGTCACCATAAAAATGTCAAAATAGACATTAAAGTAAAACTTATAAGTTCTGTTGTTCTATTTTGTCCTATAAGAACAAAAAGAAAAATACTAAAAACAAAAAAGCATCACTAGTAATAAAGACCAAGTAGAGTTCTTACAGATGCAGAACCACCTTGACCCTTGAAATTCAGTCAGAAAAATTTGTCATTGATAAAATTTAAAGAAAATATATAATAAGTTTTTATAGACAGAAAAACATTTTAGATACAATATACACTTATGGTTTTTATTTGAAAAAGAACTCTCAAAAATAGGAAATAGCAGCTATTCTCTACAGCTCATTCTGGTCACATCTTTTAACTCTCACAGCAGAAGTCATTTACTGCTAAAGTGTTGAAAGCTTTTCTCTTAACATCGGAGTAAGAATTCCACTGTCACTTTTGTGTACTGTTGCACTAAGCATCCTAAGGCACGCAAAAGACTAGAAAAATTGTAGGAAACTTGAATAACTCTACAGGAAAACTTTTAAAATTAGTAAGTGAATTTGGTAAGGTAACTGGTACAAGTTGGCAATGCAATAATTAGTTATATATAAACCAGAACCAAACCATTCAAAGGAAATCTTTTAAATGACAATATTTAGGTACTGCCAATTCTATATACAGTAGCACTAAGGAACATCACTGCTTAAGAGTAAATATAATGGAAGATATGCAGTACTACACTATGAAACATTCAAAAATAATAAGGTCATTAAAGGTTCAAATAAATAGATATTTCAAGTTCTTGGATTAGAATGCTCCGTATTTTAATACATGCATTTCCTTCAGGAGTTGACTTGTAGATACATTGAAAACCTCAATGAAAACCCCAATAACAAAGGCTGAAAAGGTGATGGTAAGGCTTACGCAGCAATGCCAAGACCAAGAGTAGTCCAGGTAGACTTACAGAACAGTACTATCAAGACTTAGAGAATAATACTGCAAGCTATCAAGACTTTATTTAGCCAAAGTAATCAGGAATGGAGAGATGACTCAGTGATTAAGAGCGTATACTGCTCTTGAAGAGGACCCAAGTTTGGTTCCCATAGCCCATGTGACAGGGATTCACAACCTCCTGCAACTCCAGCACCAGGGGATCTGATGCCCTCTTGTGGTTTCCATGGACACCTGCACTCATATACACATACCTACACAGACACAGACATGTGATTTAAATCATAATACAAACTTTTTAAAATACTTATTTTATGTGCACTGGTGTTTTGCCTGCATGTTTGTCTGTGTGAGGGTGTCAGATCCCTGGAACTGGAGTTACAGACAATGAGCTGCCACTTAGGTGCTGGCAGTTGAATCCAGGTCCTCTTGAAAGGGCAGCCAGTGCTCTTGACCGCTGAGCCATCTTGCTTGCCCCAATAATACAAACTTTTAAAAAAAGAAGTCCTGTCAAAAAACCTACAGCAATTAAGATAGTCTTCTAGTAACACAAGCAGACTAATGGAAAAAAGAAGAAATATAGGATCAGCCTAGCACATGGACATTTGGTTTCACAGAAGAGCAGTGGGTGGAAGTTCCATATATATAAAAGGAAAAATTAATCTTGACTCCTGGCTTATAAATAAAAAACTCAATTCCCATTGATTTATAAGCTTACATATAAAATGTTTTTAAAATACAGCTTCTAGCCAGGCAGTGGTGGCGCACGTCTTTAATCCTAGCACTCAAGAGGCAGAGGCAGGCGGATCTCTGTGAGTTCGAGGCCAGCCTGGGCTACAGAGTGAATTCTAGGAAAGGCTCCAAAGCTACACAGAGAAACCCTGTCTCAAAAAAAAAAAATTACAGCTTCTATAAAATTGGAGAAGAGCCAGGCAGTGGTGGCCCACACCTTTAATCCAGCACTCAGGAGACAGAAGCAGGCAGATCTCTGAGTTCGAGAACAGCTTGGTCTACAGAGTAAGTTCCAGAACAGCCAGAGCTCCACAGAGAAACCTTGTCTTGAAAAAAAAAAAAAAGGAAAATGTTTTTCAAGACCTTAAGATAGAAAAAGGTTTCTTGGGACAGGAAAAGCATTACCCACAGTGTATAATGATCAATTATAGCACTTCCTCATCAGGACTAGCAGTAAGAAAGTGAAGAAGAGCCAGAGGCCAGTTCACACCTATAATCCCAGCACTCTAGAGGCTGAAATAGGATGATCTCTAAATTCAAGGACAGCATGGGCTACAGTGAGAACATGTCTCAAGAAAAAAGGAAGAAAGAAAGAAAAGGGATAAGAGGGGAAGTTAAAATGATAGCAGGGGATTTTAATAAACATTTCATAAGAAAGTGATTATTTGGGTGGGAAAAAAATTAAAAACACAAAACCATCCATTCAATAAATGAGGAAATGCTTGTACAGACTGATCCCAAAAGAAGAAATGTTAAGTGTCCCATAAATATGTGAAATATTAATCATCCTTAACCCTCAGGAGAATGCAAATTAGTGCATTAAGATTCCTTTCCCTTCCCCAGTCAGAATGGATATTGACAAGACAATGAGTAGCAACAAACGATGATGAGGATTTTAGAGAGGGAACCCTTTTATCCTGCTGGTGAGAATAGAAACTGATGTGATCACTGTGGAAGCCAGAATGGAGGTTCCTCAAAATACTAAAATAGAATTTCCATATGATCTAGCTATATCACTGATGGCTGAAAACTTGAGGGAATCTAAGTCAGCCTACCACAGACACATTGCTTGTCCGTATTTATTGCAGCACTGTTCATAATAACCAAAATACGGAACCAGCCTAGATGCCCATCACAGATGAGTAAAGAGAATGTGGTATATATACACAATAGAATTTTATTTAGCTATAAGAAATTAAATAGATCATTTGTAGGAAAATGGTTGGAACTGGTGAGCATCATATTAAGCAAAATAAACTAGACTTGTAAATACAAATATCACATTTTCCCTAATATGCAGAATCTACATTTTTTGGTTTTTTGAGACAAGGTTTCTCTGTGTAGCTTTGGTGCCTGTCCTGGATCTGGCTCTGCCTCCCAAGTGCTGGAATTAAAGGCATTTGCTGCCGCCACCACCACCCCGGCCGGAATCTACATTTAAATATAGATGATGTGAAAGTAGAAGTATTAGTGAAGGGACAGGAGTCTTAAAGGAGGTAAGCAGGGAACAGGAGAAGGTAATGGAGGAAGACAATTGCCACATTTTCTCTACGAAGTGTGTGTGACCTGAAATACTGTTTGGTGGGAAGGCAATGAACAAGAAGACTAGGGGGAAGAGTATAGAAGAGTTGGGGTGATATATACAACCTTATTAATGTAACTCCAGAGATCTGTATGCTTAAAGTGAATAACATGGTAAATTTTATGCCAAGCATATTTTACCATGATAATAAAAAAATCACCAAAAGGATGCTGGATTAGTAGTCAAGGAGTTAAAATATGTGTGATTCTTCAAATAAAGTAAATTGCTGTCTTCTTTCACTTACAAATTAAGTACTCTTTACTTCCCCAGCATCCTGTCCTGAACATTGAGAGCCAGTCTTTAAAAATAAATACATAAACATGGAGAAATATTGTATGAAATTCTCTGAGAATTAATTTTAAGTTGTTTTTTTCCCCCCAGAGCTGAGGACCGAACCCAGGGCCTTGCACTTCCTAGGCAAGCGCTCTACCACTGAGCTAAATCCCCAAACCCTAATTTTAAGTTTTTTAAATTTAAAAAAATTATCATAACACAGACCTGGTGGCATACACTTTTAATCCCAGCCCTTAGGAGGTAGAGGCAGATGGGTCTCTGTGAATTCAAAGCCAGCTTGGTCTACATCAAATTCCAGGCCAGCCAGGGTTATATAGCAAGCCATTGGCTATAAGTAAGTAAATAAACATAATTATGTAGTATTAAGGAAACAGTTAAGCTTGTTTTGACATTTGAACTTCTTGTTGTCATTCCAAAAATCATTTGTTTTTTATTTTTAACCCTTTCACTTCTCAGGCAGTCTACAGGTGGCTTTGTTCTCTGTTGTCATTGTTGTGAGTTATTGACAGTTTAACTTTTTCTCATAACACAAACCTTTAATCCTAGTACTCAGGAAAGCAGAGACAGATGGCTCTCTCTGAGTTTAAGGCCATCTTGGTCTATATAGCAAGTTCCCGGCCAAATAAGGCTATGTGATAAGACCCTGTTTCCAAAAAAATTGAATTTAAATGAACCTATATTTTATGATATATCTCCACCAATGTGTTTCTGCATGTTCAAAACTCACAGTGATGCCAGGCAGTAGTGGTGCACGCCTTTAATCCCAGCACTTGGGAGGCAGAGGCAAGTGAATCTCTGTGAGTTCAAGGCCAGCTTGGTCTACATACTGAGTTCCAAGACAGGCTCCAAAAGCTACACAGAGAAACCCTGTCTCAGGAAGAAAAAAAAAAAAAAAAGAAAGAAAGAAAGAAAAAAAAAAACCTCACAGTGATATTATGCTATTTGTGCTTTTATATTATCTCACTTCCCATGTTTCTTACCTCTCCTCCCCAATCACTCTCTTTCTCCCTTCTGCATTCCTGAAGCTATCCTGGCCTTTTAGTCATACCTCAAGCTGTACAAGACAGTAGTTTACCAAGAGTAGCCCGCTGCTATCGACACAATCGCCTACCCGTCGTATGTTGGAAGAACTCAAGAAGTGGTACTCTGCTCCTCCGATCTGGGGGATTCCATGGGAAGGGAGTTGTTGGTCTTTTCAAATCACAGAACTCCCCTCAAGCCGGTAAGCATCTCTGTACAACACAACTCTCACTGAAGAGTATTCCTAAACCTCCGCCAGCTTGTGGACTCAGTTCCTTGGGAGACTGAGGCAGGATCACTTGACCCCTGAAGTTTGAGGGCATCCTGAATGCCATAGTGAGACCAGAGAGACAGAGTCTTCCCAAAGGTAAAGGGAGTAAAACCTGGGTCCAGCTGCCTCTCACCACACCCTTCTCACCATGCCAGATGCAGAGTAGGCAGCACTGGACTTGAGTGAAGATGGCTGCTGGCATGTGGGACTCCACATTGAATTAACATCTTACTTACCATATCTGATCTTTTTTTTTTTTCTTGGTTTTTGACAGATAATAGGCTTTGGTTCTAGACTGTTTTCATTCTGGCAAACGAGAATATCCATTGTTGGAAACTAGATTGTACCAACCTTTGCTCTTTTTTTCTGAAAAGTATCCAGGTAAATTTAACAGCTTCAGAGGTAAATAGGGATTTTGTCCTGTGTGGCATGTGAATACACACAAATGGTAACAGTAAACTCAACCAGAATGCAGCTTTTGGCTCCGACAAAGAATTTTTTATGGGAAACAAGAAGTGATATTGTCCCTTGCCCTAGGGATATTTGTGAATACCATGACCAAGGTAGTAAAGTCTTGAACTATAGTTTGCTGACTTTTTTCATGCTTTCTAGTTAAACTTTGGCCCATTATAGTATTAGATAAGATTTGGGGAATAGCATTCTTTCTTCTTTTTTTTTTTTTTTTTTTTTTTTTTTTTTGGTTTTTCGAGACAGGGTTTCTCTGTGTAGCTTTGCGCCTTTCCTGGAACTCGCTTGGGAGACCAGGCTGGCCTCGAACTCACAGAGATCCGCCTGCCTCTGCCTCCCGAGTGCTGGGATTAAAGGCGTGCGCCAAAAACCGCCCGGCTGCATTCTTTCTTCTTTAGAACCCAAAATCTTCGGTCAAGATGGTAGAAGAGCCATGTGGTTTTTGAGATCTCTATCCCTCCTGAAAGTTGACCAGTATGCCCCCTCATAATTTGCTTGATTGAGGGCATCACGAACAGTACTGTATTGTGGCTTGGAGTTTCAGCAGTGTTGTAATAAAAAAAAAAAAAAAAAAGTTGATTTTACCACTTTCTGTTTTGGGGAGTTCTCCCAAGCCAAAGTGTGTATGTAGAGCACAAGCAGATATAACTGCAGAAGCCTGTGAGTTCGGAAGCACTGGCAAGCATATAACTGAGCACACAATGGGGAAGTTGTTCCACTGTGTTCTGATTCTGGTAGCAGTTTTATTTTTATATGCTAGTATATATTTTATATTTCTGAATAAATACATTTGCTTATTTGATGTTTTGATGTTTTTTCAAATTGGGATATACCTCCTAATTGATGTGATCAGGAGGAATACTGTCATAGTTGAAAATGGCATGTGAACCTTATATTTGATGATATCTTAGAGCAAATAAAAATAATGCTCATTATTCTCTGTGCAGGGTATAAGAAAAATGTATGATTTTGCTGTCCTTTTAGTATACCTCTTCCGGATGCCTGTGCCTGCCAAGTGTGCAGTACCCACTTGTAATCCCAGCATTTGGGAGAGGTGGAGGCAGGAGGAGCAATATTTCAAGGTCAGCCTCAGCAACATAATGACTTTGAGGCTAGTCTGAACTACATGAGACTTTTATCAAAACTTAAAAGTACATAAATAAAGGGCCTGAACCATTTCATTGATTCAGTTTTACTTCACACAAACTAAGCTCATATTCCTGCCAACTATTTGTTTTACAATTGTTTGTATTTGTCCCTACTTTCTGCCCCTCTTTTAGAAGAACCAGGGCATATGGCAAAGTGGCTCCCATATTCCTCCTGTGTTTCTCTACTCTTCCAGCAACAGAGCCCCACAAGCTCATGTCACCTGTTAAGCCTGTTAGGACATTCTCATCTCTGCCTATTCTGGAATGCCAAATATGCCCACTCTATTCTCTCTGCTCCCACATAGTAGTGTGGGCAGAATGTGAGGAGATCATCAAGGGGATGTTGTTTGTGGATCTTCATTTTGATTCTACCAATACATCAATGTTTAGAAGGCAAGTCCTATGCTGGCTTCTCAGACTTGGACCCTTTATGGGAGAATCATGAGCAATTGAGAAGTAGATGTGTTAAAACCAGCATCAAAAGATAAGCCACATAATTGATCAGGCTTTAAATCTAACTGGTTTCTATATTTGGGTGTGGTAGCATGAAGTGATATAAAGAAAGTATAAGCAAATATATTTGAGCTTATTTTATTAACAGACTTTTATTTTATATATTTTTCTTTTGTATTATAGTTTCTACCTCCTCTTTGGAATCTTCCAGTAGTATAGAGCAGGAAAAGTACTTGCAAGCCTTACTGACTGCAGTTACTGTTCATCAGAAACTCAGAGGCAACAGTACCCTTACTGTCAGGCCAGCACTTGCCCTGTCCCCAGGTAAGATCTGTTGATGTTTTATTGACAACTGCTCTGAAAAGGCAGTGTCTGTTTCTGAGGTTAATCTCTTTAGATACTTGCTTTTAATTACTTCAACATGACTCCTTAAAATTTTTACCCTACAAGGCTGTAAGTTTAGCTTCTTTTACTTAGAAGTCAAAGTACCACTTTTAAGTCTAGTAATTAGAAACTATGTGTACAGAGTCAATTATTTTCTTTTAAAAATACTAAGAAACCAGAAGGTAACAAACATAAAGTAACCCTAAAGTCCCAGAGTCTATTTTACATAAACCTTAAAATATTATTATGAAGTTGAATGTATAAATTGAAAATCTGATTATTAAATGTATATTGATTAAAATTATATAAATTTGAAATTCCCAAAATTTCTTTAGCCTTTTATGATTTTGCAGTAGTTTGTTTTCTGTAGATTTGGATGAAGCCATTAAGACTTGTACTAATATTCTGTTTCAGTTATCATGTGATGGAACCCCAAAGGGTTCATGTAGAGGTAACCCTGATGTGTTAGACAGGAGCATGTGACTTGAGAAGTTGGTCTCTTTGGCTTTATCTGCTATCGGAATTACCTCAACATAAGCAGAAAGTGGCTTTTCTTGCAAAGTAACACCATGCATGCCTTGCTTCATTTATCATTGGATTCTCTGATTGCACTTGCCAAACCTAACTCTATAATCTTTCAAATATGTGTTATCTCTGATGAAATAATAACATTGCTGTGTTATCTCTAATAAGGCTTTTGGGGATTTCAAAAGTACAATGTTTGGCAGCAATTAGACTTGCTACACGTGAAGATAACTTTTTGTCATTTGAGTAATGTTAACCTGAACACCATGATTTTGTTCTTTTTTTTGGCTGACTTTAGGGACTGAAAGGAGGACTTCAAGAGTGTCCACTATGCTTAAGCAGGTAGTGCCAGGACATTTGGATGTAAACCCATCCAATAGCTTTGCTCGAGGAGGTTAGTAAGACCAATTTTATAACTGAGCACTGGTACAAGCTTAACAGAGGAGATCATTCTTCCAGATAGTAGATGTTTTAAAAATCAACTAATCATGATTCCTAATTACCCTTCTCCAGTGAATGATCACATTTACTTCTAGTATGATGACAAAGGTGTTATGCCTTATGGAATAATTATTAATTATGGGTATAATTATTAATGGTGGCTTACGTATTGATGGATTAGAGAGAATTAGGAGGTGAGATAATTAGGTTCAATGGTGACAACCCACCAAGTTCACAGGGTAAAAAGACTACTGACAAAATTAGAAGAGATACCAGACTGAGCTGTGTCTCCAGAAACTTTCATTTCCCTAAGTTTCTTTTCCTCACTCTCTCTGGACATAGCAGCTGGTGTGAGGAGATAGAAGAGAGAGAAGTAGTCATTCCACTCTGGTCTGTGCAAGTTACTGCGAAATTCTTTTACTCTGCAAAGGAAATTCTAAACCAGATATCTCAACTACAAAGTTCTGCTGCTCCACAGTGAAGTCACAATCATAGATTTTTCCTCTTGCTCCCATTCAAAGATGACTGTCCTTGAAAACAAGCCACCCACATGATCTGGTTCTGCATGGACATTGTCAGCTAAGGGCAATTCCTTTCTTCCCAAAAATAGTACTTTGCGTGTACAGGCAACTCTGTTAAGA
>CABHPP010140443.1:21082-43605 GCA_902168425.1 Peromyscus attwateri | reverse complement strand
CTTTTTTTGAGACAAGGTCTCTCTGTGTATCCCTGGCTGTCTTGGAACTCACTATGTAGACCAGGCTGCCCCAGAACTCATAGAGATCCACCTGCCTCTATCACTGAATGCTAGGACTAAAGTTATCTGCCACCACTGCCTGACTCAGAGAAGGATTTTTACAAAGAATTCATGAACTCTTTGCACATAGGGACCTACTTTCAGTGTTATTTACATCTCTATTATGTTAAGTGCATGATAAATAATCATACTATGCTCTGGTATATGTAGGAAAGTGGAAAAGAAAATGTGAAATACGAGGGTTCGTGTGTAAGAAGAGCTATTCCCAGGAATACTTCTCAGTGAAAATAAACACTGGTTGGTTGGTCTGAGATAAACACATCATACCTTTATCACTCTGTCATGTTTGGAATTTAACAGTAATTCCTAGTAAAAAGGAATACTTGTGTCGACAGTAGGCTCCCGTCTGTGAGATTCATCTGGATTATTTTTGTCTGGCTTGGTTCCCTTTTAGCACTCTGGGAGCTGTCAGCAATGGGAGATCTGTGGTTTCCTGTCTGGCAGAAGGGGTGTTTGTAAATGACTGAGCACATTAAAATAGGCACAAAAAGATGAAATTAGAACTAGAGCATATATATGTAGGACAGACATTTGCTGGACACGTAATGTGTCCTCAACATTGTGGTCATGGCAAAACTCAATGACTGAAAATTTCCTCACGCTGCACCCTCATGAGAGCCAGGGCACAGGGTGACAGGTGTGAGAAGAAAAGGTAGTTAGTAGTGACTGCTTGTGTCAAATGTAACAATGTATGTGTGAATGAAGCTGAGGAGAGCAGATTGGGGTAAATGGGCTATCCATTCTGAATGGGTAAGCCTTGACTGAGAAGAAGAGATGAACTGAGTTTCGGTGCAACCCAGCTACCCACTTAACTTATCCCATACTCCTACATGCTATACGCAAGGATCCCAGTTGATGTCATCTTGGTGAATTAAGCTGTTTCTATAACTGGAGGCCTCAGTGGATCCTTTACATTTTCCTCTCCCTACAAACATTTCTAATCCACCAGCAGGTCTCTTCTCCCTCTAGTATGTTCTGAGTCACTCTGCCGCTCTCCATTTCGTCCTCACCCTGCCCTTGTAAGTCACTGCTCTCCACTGTTGAGTCCCATCACTGTTCCACTCCTGTGCCCCATGCTCCACATGGTGAGAGTTCATTTAAACAATAAAGTCAGGTTAACGTTCTTCATTGGATATAATGATTCCCTTTCTGATGCCTAAAATGAACATTTGAAGTACTGATGTGAAAAAGGGATCATGTCATACTCTTAGAATTTGTTTATCATCTCATACTTTTATAAACCTAAAATGAAAAAGAAATGATACTGGCTTAAATAAGGACTTAGAAACAGTTGCTGACCAGTCCTTGATGCATTTCAAAATACATTCTGAGTTCTCATAGGAGTGTTTCTCAAAATCAAGGAGATTTGGAGACTCGTTCTCTTCCTTCATACACAGGACACCCACTTTGAGTCCTCCAGGCACAGATGCCTGTGGACTGAAAGAGTTAGCATCCATCTTTTCAGGATTTCACAGGTTTGGGGGGTTTTGTTTGTTTTTCTGGGGTATTCCTTCTTCAGTGTTTAGAATGAGGGACTCCTTTCCTCTTTCAATTTTAGTGTGACGTCACCTCTTTAAAGAGACCCTGTCTGACAGCCTGACATCATCCTCTAGTGCCCTGCCTCTTTCTTATCTCACCCCTGCTTTCCTTTAGCGCACTTACCTATGTCAGCAGACAACTGTGCACTGTTTGTTTTCATGGGCGCAGGGACCTCACTGTCTTACTGGTAATTCTAGTCACTGCTTGGAACAGAGACAGGGCAAAGAAAGAGATCAAGGAAGCTGGGGAACGACAGATTGTTGCATGGTTTGGGACTCAGATGGGAAGTCGAAACTTAGAGATAGAAATTGAAAAAACATTAGTGAAGAGAAATATTTCAAGTCGTGGATGTGGATGGTACTAAAAAGGGAGTTTAGAATTAAGAATTAAGAAAAGGTTTTATGGAGCACAGGCTGGCTTTCAACTTGCTCTGTTGCCTAGGCTGGCTTTGAACTCCTGATTCTCAGCTCTGACATGCCAAGTGCTGGACTGGCAGGTGTGGGTCAGCACACCCAGTGCAACTGTGGTACGTAGTTTAAGTGAGCTCCTTGCTCCAGCCTGAGTGACCTGGCCTGTGAGGGATAGTGAGAAAAGAGATGACAGTCTTGGGGGGGTGGAGTGATTAGAAACTAAAGCTTGTCCAGACAGGTCTCTGTTTTTCCTGTTATCCTAAGTCCACACAGTATTTGAAATGTTACAGTTAAGCCTGAGGATGTCCAGACACCCAAAGGAGATTATTAAACCTCTCAAAATTCTAGAAACATCATTCCACAGAAGAAAGTTTTCATCTTGTCGACAAGCAGATAATGCCATTATATCATGGTCAGTGCGAACAAACTCTAGAGTGTTTTCTGCGTTTTAATTTCTCCCATTAATCGTAGACGGCCATGACTCTTCTCTTTCTTGTCACGGTTTCCATAAACATACACATCCAAAGTACTTGAATTTGACAAGTGCTTGTTCAGATCAAGCAATTAAGTGAAAAACTTCTGTATGCCCACACCTCTTGCTTTTCAAATTATAAAACTCTAAGTTAAAAACGCATATTATGTAGGGAGACATGCTGAAAGAGTCAGTTGGCAGGCAGGACCAGTGAGTTAAGTGGAAAAGCAGACTTCACACATCTAACCTGCTTTGTCTGATGCCTGGGAAAGCCTGACCCCTGCTGGACCAGAAGCCATCTGCAACACTCTGCTGTGGTCACAGTCTGAGTGAGAACCAGAATTAAAGAAAAATAAAGTTTGGTAAATTCCTGGAAAAGATCACATCACAGTTTGACCATAAGAATATATATATATATATATATGTGTGTGTGTGTGTGTCACTTGTCTGTAATTTTATGTGCCACATTTTAATAGTACTTTATTATTGATTTAAAAATTAGGAAATAAGTTCCACCCAAAAAGCAAACTCTAGGTGTATCATGGGATGGGGACAATGAAGCTTTCTTCTCATATCATATCGCAAATACTGTACATAGGAACTGCCATCACACTGAGAATGTGGTACATGGCAACTGCGTCACATCAAGAATATCAGACATAGCAACTGCGGCCCTGGAGGCTGTGTGCCATCATCTGTCCCTGAAAAGGTGATTGCCGTCACCATTCTACCATTCTGTCCCACTCCAGAGAATAAGGAAATGGTGCTGATCATGCTGCAAATGTGGGTGTGAAAGAGCTCTTACTGTTTGTTTGTTTGTTTTTCGAGACAGGGTTTCTCTGTGTAGCTCTGGCTGTTCTGGGACTCATTCTGTAGACCATGTTGGCCTCAAACTCATTGAGATCAGCCTGCTTCTGCCTCTTGAGTGCTGGGATTAAAGGTGTGTGCCACCACCCAGGCTGAGGTGTTCCATCTTAAAGCCTGAATTAATTGCAAAGTTAAAGCATCAAAATTTCACTATGTTTAATAACCATCCAATTTTGTAAAACATTAAACTATACTCATGTAAACTCTATAAAAGACAAAGAAGCAGGAACAGAAATTATTACTTGTGTCTTGCAATAAGGCATTTGTTTACAGAAGAAGATAGGTGTTGAAATGCAAAGGTAGTTTGGACTACAACTACAGATTAAATATAACAAGTCTAAAATTCTAAGTGTGATTGGCCTATCATAATCATTTGATTAAATGTAAATCCACACGTTCCATTTTACCATTTCTTTTGTTCATACTTTGCAAATTTCCTTGAACTTTCTCATTAATGAGTAGTAAACAACATGGCATTCACTTTTTCAAGTTTAGTTTTGATAAAGGACTTCTTTCCCTCAATCTTATCAAACAAAATCCTTAATAATATATGGCATGTTAAGAATACTTGTGTTCCCACTGGGTAGTGCATGCCTTTAATCCCAGCACTCAGGAGGCAGATGGAGGTGGATCTCTGTGAGTTTGAGGCCAGCCTGGTCTACAGAGCAAGTTCTAGGACAGCCAAGGCTACACAGAGAAACCCTGCCTCAAAAAAAAAAAAAAAAAAAAACTTGTGTTCATGATTTTTCAGGACTATAAAGACATTTTGAATGTTATAACTATCCTGAGAGCTGTCCTATGTCATTTGAATTGAGCATAAGTGATAATGACAGCCTTCTGCATTTGTTTTCTGAAAATTATTGATTTAGAACACAGAAGCAATTACAGTTAAGAGAGATTTATCAAGTCAATAGAAAGAAGCCAAACCAGTTTGCATATAACACGTGTAGTGTACATATATGTATACCCCAAAATCATTTCCTTACAGTCATTAGCAATGTGTCCCACATCTGTTAACTCATTTAGTCTCATAATCTGTGAAACAGGTCACACTACTGAGCTTTCTGTGCAGAAAATAAAGCTACATCAAACAGATACAATAAAGATACAATAATGCACAGCAGGCTTTAGAATTAAGCTTTTTAAAATTTTTCTTTTGTGTTTATTAAGACTTATTTTATGGAATAAAATGTGATATAATTTAGAATGAGCTTCATAGGCTCTGGGAAAACGTGCAATCTGCAGCTGTAGGTGCCACTTACATCCATTTTGTCTATTGTACAATATTACTTCGAATTTTCTTTCTTGGCTTCCAGTCAGGATGACTTAACTAACAATGAAAATTTCTTGCTCTATATTTCAGAAGTCTTCTGAACTGATTTTTTTTCTTTTCATCTAAATTCTTAATCTTGGTCTCTTGACCATGTTCTAGAATTCTTAAAAATAGTATTTGTCTTGTCTGTTTATTTTTTCTTTACTGATATCTAAATATAGTATTTACTTAATATTGTTTCCTAGCTATGATATTCTTTCTTCTTCATCTCATTTACTGTGATGCTTTCCATTTTGTTTCAGTTTTCTAAATTTACTTTATTTTTAATTAATTCATAACTATATTATTCCCCTCCTTTTTCTCTCCCCAACATGTCCCATACTACATCCTACAATTTGCTCTCAAATGACTGGTCTCTTTTTCTTTAATTATTATTGTTGACTATATATTTATAAATGCACACACACACAAACCCTCCCACGTCCATTCCATTTAGTGTTGT
The DNA here is from genome assembly GCA_902168425.1 of Peromyscus attwateri. Classification (NCBI taxonomy): domain Eukaryota; kingdom Metazoa; phylum Chordata; class Mammalia; order Rodentia; family Cricetidae; genus Peromyscus; species Peromyscus attwateri. The sequence goes on along the minus strand of CABHPP010140443.1, from coordinate 38,422 downwards.
GCGCATATATACACACACACACACACACACACACACACACACACATATACATATATATACATATTGCTTTTTTTTTTTGTCCATATAATTGTTAATTGTTTATTGAGGTAAACTACTCCTTAGCCCACATATTCATGTTTCATAGTTCAGGAACACAGGTCAGCAATGAACTTCTATTGAGTCCAATCCAAAGAATTCTGTACATTCTGAAGTCACTTCGCACTCTGGAAGATACCAGCCCTCCTCATCTCTTCAAAGTCCTTCATGGAGTCGTAATGCCTGTAGAAATCTGCATATGCCTTCTTTCTGGGTTCAGCCACGCCAAACTTATAGGAAGCGGCAACTCCCAGGGCCATAATGAATGCGCCAACAATGTGAACCCACAGGCACTTGGCCAGAAGACCATGTATATACATATACATATATATATGTATATGTGTGTGTGTGTGTGTGTGTGTGTGTGTGTGTGTGTGTGTGTGTGTGTGTGTTTTAGGGCTGACTACTTGGTATTTGAAAAACCAATAAAAGGTTACCCCTGGGAATACTAATTCTCCCTCTCTCAGCAGTTGTTAACTCCCTTTAGCTCTTCATCCCCATGGGATTTCCCCCATTCATGTTGGCATGTCAACTGGTCTTGTGATAATTTGCTCCTCTTTAGACAACCATGTTGCTGAGATTTCATGGATGTAGTTTCCCTGCCATAGCTAGAAGGCACATAGATTTCTAAATTCATCTCAAAAATGAAATTCCAGGAAAGAAAGCTTATTCGATGAAGTCTCTCAACCATGAGTTCCAGCTTTGGGGAGAACATTGGCTTGGTTTAGTGTAGGGATTCTCTGGGTCACACGACTACAAGTGGTCATCTTCAGTGCTCTCCTGCTTTGCTGTCAGTTCAAGCCACCTGAGCGAACACAGAAGACTAAGCTCCAACTAACTGCATGATCACAAGCTCATTATTCTGAATTCCAAGGGCTTGCGAACCTGAACAGTTACTTCTGAGACTTTTGTCCTTATTTCTTATAGACCTGTTCCTGTGTGGTCATAGTCAGGGGCACCCTCATTGGTCTGTCTACTCTGGCTCATAAGATGAAAAGAAACGATTGGGACATGATTTTTTCACTTAGTGGATGGTTTTCTCAATTTAATCTTTTTACTAGCTATTTGAAAGACTGAGTTTCCAAAATGTAAAACAGAAAGCATGATAGACTGTTCAGATTTTAGTATGCACAAGAGGGTTAATTTTTAAGTTACTATAGAATCGTCATCCCACTCCATTGTACTGGATTCAGCAAGCTAAGCTTTTGCTCATGACCAGAGATGTCTGCTTTTCCCTAAAAGAAACCTTTTACCTTCTCACTTTGAAAATGCAAGGAATCAACACTAGCCTTTTTCAGTACCTGTTGCTGGCCAGCAGCAATCTCTGTCCTTAGACAGAATTCCAAATGATGTCCATGGGTGAAGGACTCTAACCCCATAGTGTGCTGAAAACTTCTAAGTCAACACTCTCCAACACTGCAGACAATTTGGGAAGGTACAAAAGACTCTTAGTTTGTCTAATGTCATCAATATGCCAGACTTCCTTTTATATTTTAAGCCTCTATTTTCGAGTAATTTGGTTTAAAATTATATTTTCATTTTTAACATCCTTTAATGAGCTTATTTCTACAGTAGCATAAACCTGATTATGAGTCCCACGAAGAGTTCTTTTGCTGTGAAGGACAAACTGTAGGTCAAAGGTTTGGTGGCTGGGTTGGTATCCCAATTCTTCCATTGAGGCCTTGCCTGGTTACAGAAGATGGCCAGTTCAGGCTCCTTGTCCCCCACTACTAGGAGTCTTTGCTAGGATTACTCTCGTAGATTTCATGGAGTTTCCATTGCACTAGGTTTCCACCTCACTCTTGAAATGCCTCCCAATTTCAATTGTTTCTCCCAGTATTTTCTCCCTTTCCCCCTAGCTGATGTCCCCTATTCCTGACCTCACATGCCCCCAATCCACCCACAAAATCTATTCTATTTCTCCTTCTCAGGAAGATTTATGCATTCCCTTCTTAAACCCTCCTTGTTACTTAGCCTCTCTGGGTCTGTGGACAATAGCACGATATTTTACTTTGTAGCTAATATCTACTTATAAGTGAGTACATACCATGTTTGTCTTTCTGGATTTGGGTTACCTCACTTGCTGTGGAATACTACTTTAACTAGGCAAAGATGTGTTACATTTGTTTATGCTGCTTTTGTTAATGATGTAAAGATGTTCTTTTGTTTATGCTGCATTTATCTAATTACATAAAGATGTGTTGCATTTGTTTCACTTTACATGCCTAAGGCACCTGATTGGTCTAATAAAGTGCTGAACAGCCAATAACTGGGCAGAGAAAGGATAGGTGGGGCTGGTGGACAGAGTGAAAAAGTAGGAAAAGAAATCTAGGCTCAAAAGAGAAGGAAAGAATGAGGGAGAAAGAGGGACATGCCTGGGGCCAGCCAGGCAGCCACCAGCCAGCTAGATGGAGTAGGACATACAGAAGAAAAGAAAGGTAAAAAGCTCTGAGGCAAAACACAAATAAAGAGAAACAGGTTAAGTTATAAGAGCTAGCAAGAAACAAGGCTGAGCGTTCATAAAAAATAATAAGGCTCTATGTCATGATTTGAGAGCTGATTGGTGGCCCAACAGAAAGCCTGGTACACTCACTCAGGATGATGTTTTTCAAGTTCTATCCATTTGCCTGCAAATTTTGTAATGTCATAGTTTTTCACAGCTGAGTAATATTCCATTGAGTAAATGTACCACATTTTCTTTATCCATTCTTCAGTTGAGGGACATCTAGGTTGTTTCTAGTTTCTAGCTATTATGAATAGAGCTGATATGCTCATGGTTGAGCAAGTGTCCTTGTGATACAATGGAGCATCCTTTGGGTATATCCCCAGGAGTGGTATAGCTGGGTCTTGAGGTAGATCTACTCTCAATTTTCTGAGAAACCACCATACTGATTTCCAAAGTGGCTCTGCAACTTTGCACTCCCACCAGCAGTGGAGGAGTATTCCCCTTGCTCCACATCCTCAACAGCATTTGTGTTTTTTATTTTAGCCATTCTGACAGGTGTAAGATGGAATCTCAAAATCGTTTTGATTTGCATTTCTCTGATGACTAAGGATGTTGAACATTTCTCTATGTGGTTCTTAGCCATTTAAGTTTCTTCTGTTGAGAATTTTGTTTAGAGCTGTACCCCATTTTTTATTTGGATTATTTAGTTTGTTGATGTCTAGTTTCTTGAGTTCTTTGTATATTTTGGATATTAGCCTTTTGTCAGATGTGGAGTTGGTGAAGATCTTTTCCCATTCTGTAGGCTGCCTTTTTGTCCTATTGATTGTGTCTTTTGCCTTACATAAGCTTTTCAGTTTCATGAGGCTCCATTTACTAATTGTTGATCTTAGTGCCTGCTCTAGTGGTGTACTGTTCGGGAAGTTGGCTCCTGTGCCATTGCATTGCAATTCAAAATTCATACATTTTCTCATCTATCAGGTTCATTGTATCTGTATTTATGTTGAGGTCTTTGATCCACTTGGACTTGAGTTTTGTGCAGGGTGATAGATATGGATCTATTTGCATTGTCCTACATGACCACATCCAGTTAGACCAGCACCCATTTGTTGAGGATGCTTTCTTTTTTCCATTGTATATTTCTGGCTTCTTTATAAAAAAAAAATCAAGTGTCCAGAGGTATGTGGATTTACATTTGGGTCTTCAACTTGATTCCATTAATCAGTGTGTCAGTTTTTATGCCAATACCATGCAGGTCACATTTTTAGATTATATCTTATTATATATCACCCACAGTAATAGACATAGATCTGAGTCTTTGATCTCAGTACAAACACTTAAACTAAATATAAGAACAGTCCTGGATTTTGTATGAAATTACCAAAATGTATGCTCTGATTATTTTCATCATGTAGTGTCTCTTTAAATCTTCTTAGGCACAATAATCAATCATTGTTCATTTTCTTTTCTGTATGGTTATAAAAATAGGTAGATAAGCATTTTTCAAAGTTTCTTATTGATATGTCAGAGTAAGTAAGTAAAGGTCTGTGAAAATGATTTTGACAAAAATATCTCTCTCTAACAATGATTTTTTTTCTACCAATAATGATTGTTCCCTCAGGAATTGGTGTGCCCATGTACATACCAAGTTATCTCCAACAGTAATACTGGACACTCATGGCTCTTATGCGCCAAAAACGAGAGGATCCTGTGGCTGGTCCAGTGGACTCTGTTCCCAAAGGTATGCAATATTTTCTGAAAATAGACACTTTCTGTGTAGACCAAAAATACATAGGAATAGCCATGCCAGGCACTGTATGGCTGAGCAGAGAGTCCTTAGATTAGATTAGATATATGACCTTTAGTAAATTAAGTTGTGGTTACTAATAATGCATGTGTTGTATATTAGCTTTGAGAATCATGTGAGCTAATGCATTCATGTATGCAGCTTACTATTTAGTACCCTGTGAGTGCTTAGGGATTGTTAGCCTTCTTGCTCCATAGTCACTGTTATATTAGTAGCCTAGTCAACAAGCCTGGACTTAGATGCTTATGAAAGGCATAGATAACTTCAAAGATGTGTTAACAATTTTTTGTTTTAAGTAAAAAAATCCATATATAGCTTAACTATATATTCAAAATATAGAAAGTTATTACCTGTGATTGTGCATGGGAAAGCAGCTCTTCTTTTATAAGTCTTAGTGATCATACTGTTTATGACATATATGAATATATTATATTATGTATACATTATATTAGTGACCACGTTGTTCATTACATATATGAATGTAATATAATATAGGTACATTATATGTATGTACTTATACATCTACACCATTGTCAAAAAATAATGTAAGGCTGAGCTCTTGATAAATTCTCTGAATACACATAGTAACCATAGCTTGACTAGAGATGTTCATAAAGAGCCTGCAAAAAAAAAAAAAAGCATTGCTATTCAAGCTCTGAGACTAACGCTACACAAATTATCATACAAATAACTCAGGAAATGAATCTTATGCATCAGCAATCTGGAACAATGCACAATAAGGACACATAAAATCCAGGTGTTTCTGAGTCCCTTGAGGACTGTGATTCATGGTCCAGAGAACTGAGTACATCTTAGGGATCAGAGAGCTAAGCTGTGGCCTTGCTTTCAGCCACCATTCACTTTCTGACATTTTTTCTTGTCAAGAAAGAACACAAAGCACAAAGAACAAATTGTTAATTATTCAGTAATGAAAATATTACCACAGTCACCCTTATCATATTGTTCTTCTGGGTTCAAGGTGAGTTCCTCTCCAATTCTTTACTCTCTTCTAAACCCAGCTATTTTATCCTTATTCCTATCTCTTGTCTTTGTGTCCATTTGAACGGGTCTTTGCATTCATTCACAATTTCAGTATTTATACCATAGATGCCTGTATTTCCTTTATTATATCAACGTTTCATGCAACAGACATTCAGTTTGCCAGAGTAGAAATATTGACCCTCTGGCATGGTTCAACAAAGTTCCAAGTTTTAGGGTCATTCCCACAAAGAAATAAATTCCATCTTCATTCCTTACTTAGCCTTAGCAGTCAGGGTAGAAATGATATTCCCTCCAACAGAATTACTCACTGAATAAAATTATTAAGTTAGACATAGATGAATGACTTGGCATGCTTTTAGGGCTGGAAGAATCTTGTAGCTCATTCTGCTAGGGAGGAATAATCTCTGATATACTGACTTACCTGTCATGTTACAACAGAAGCTGAAACCCGGCTAATTCAGTTCCTTCCAACACAACACTTGAACTGGTCACTAGGGTTGACTGGGACAAATCCCAATAGCATTGGTCTAATTCATACAATCCAGGTTAAAATTCCAATCCCATCAGTTTTAGATATGGGCAATTGAACAAGTTATTTTATCTCTATTATTTGTACTCCTCAGCTTTAAAGCATAATATTATAATTAAAGTGAGTTCTAACACTAATCTAGCTAGAAAACATTATGTAATGAAAAACTATCTTATCTTTAGAAAATGCAATGACATATTAATTTAAAATACATGTAGTAAAACCACTCATGCTTTTTGTTGCATATTAAAAGAAATCCTGTTGGCTCTTTTGAATATAATACTGATGATAGGTTTATGACTTTATAATAATACCAAGACTAAATGGTTATCACATTTCAGGCATTATTCTAAGTATTTTATATTTATAAGTCCTAATTCTATCTTAACATGAAGCAAATAATTTTTATTCAATTGTTTTCCTCTCCAGATCTCAGAAGACATCCAATGCTGTCTATAGGATGCAGCATAAGATTGTCACCTCATTAGAATGGAGATGCTGTCCTGGATACATAGGATCAAACTGTCAGCTCAAAGGTATATGCCAATAATAACATCATAATAACAAATTCTGAGAAATAAGTAGTTGGGTGGACCAATGGTGAGCCAAGGAAAATTGCCAAGAAGCCAGATGTTAGGCCTGCTGCTGTTTTAAAGCTTCCAGGGTCACCGTCTCATAACCTGCCTCTTCACTGTTTCTCTCGTCTTTGTGTTGGTTTTGGGAAATGAGTAAGATGATCTCACTGTATTACTTAGTATTAACTTAAGCTACAAAGACACACCTCCCTGAGATATTATTGTAAATTCTCATTTTATATTTTAAATAAATATGATTAGAAATAACCCATATAAAATAATTATATAACACTCCAGTTTTGTTCCAGTTCAACTGCTTGATATAACGGGGCTGTGAATGACAGTTCATGTTAAAGAATGTACCATGTAACTTTTGAATAATTAGGGTTTGGTTTTTTTTTTTTTTCATCTTAAAGGAGCCATTTTTTAAGCTGAAATTTTAAGGATTTTCTGGTGGAAGGCTGATCAAACAGACGGCCACCTGCTGTGGCCTAATACCCATGCAACTGTTATTTTGCTTTCAGCTTTAAACAGATTTTATTTGAAAAATAAGATGTGACATCTGCATTCATATTTTAAGTGAATGAATATTACAAGAAAGGCCATTAGCAGTGGTAGGGAATTCAATCAACAGTGTAGGAGATTGTGATTAAAAATTAATGTAACTGTGGAGAAACCATTATGAGTCACATTAAGAAACAGAAAATCATATACAGGAGCTCCAAGAACCATGCAGTTTAGTCAGGGCTATTATTCCCAGCTAGCTCATGCAGTGAGGATCTATGGGTAAATCTTCCACACTGCTGTTTTCTCTGGGCCTGGTTTAAGTTTCACAGATAACACAAAATCCAGCACATTTTCAGATGGTATCAGTCGTGTTTTACCTCTTGATCAAGCAAAATAAAACTTTTACAGAAAATATTACCCACACTGAAAATATTTGAAAATGAGGTGATACAAAATATTTGAAAAAGATCCAAATGTTACTGCTTTCAAAGAATTTATTTTATAAGGTGTGCAAATATATTCACAGTATTACAGTGCATTTGTTTCTTATCCACACTTTTTTATGTTATTGAAAAATCTTGACAATATTTGGAATTATGCTTAAGGTCTTTATTTTTCTTCGTATGTGGAAGATATTTAGAGAATATGAATCCTATGATTATTTTTTAAGGAATAAAGTGTTGGTTTGCGAAGTGTCTTTTCAGAATGCAGGCTGTCATTACACACCCCATTACACCGAACGTCCAACTGCAGGTGCCAGGGAGCTGAGCAGTATGTCAAAGCATGTCCTAGGCCCAGATGCTGAGAGCTGTGCCTGCCCCACACTCAGCCTCCTGTACTGGCTAATAGATTCTTAATCATTATGGCAGACTACATGCATGTAGATGGAAGAAGCTACAGAGCTCCAGGATGGTAAATATACCCACAAGAAGCAAAACAAAGTGATCATTTGAGTATCTGTTCTATACTGCCATTGGCTTCTTACAGGGATTACCAAGTGTTTAAATGTAAGTGGTTTATAGTCTGTGGTGAATGGCACCTCAAATTCTTCCTAGAAGCCACCTAGGGATATCTTTTAATATTAGATTTGCAGTTTTCTGTTTCAACACATGTCGGCAAAGGAAGTCCCAGAAAAGCTTCAATGATGACCTCCTGTCATAGTCACCTAATTTAAGCTACACAAAAAGCCAGTGTCTGCTGATTAATCTGTTACGAGGAGGCATCTTTCCTATACACACCTATGTGGAAATAAGGCTAGGGTGGCAGGTTTGCCCAATTATTTCAAATTGTCATACAGTCAGTTCTAACGTAGCTTTGATTCCAAAAGAATGTCATGTTGTTCAGACAGAATCCTGGCCATTTGTCTCTTTCTTTCATTGTAGTCCACCAAGTACTTGCATTTTTTATGAGTACAATTGATATTGGTAGCATCAAGAGCCACCGCCTCATGCTAACCCTCTGTTAACCAGCTCTTTCCTGGTTTATTTCCTCCTTCACATTTTCCCATTCTGATACCTACTTAATAACATCCCAAGCTGTCCCCTCACCCATTATACTTAATAAATATGGCACCAGCCTTTCTTTTTTATACAGTGGATCAACTTGTCCCCATAAGAACAGAGTGTGTGACAGCACTACCTATGATGGTGTGGCAGGCTGCCTCAAACAGGGCAAGAATGATCAATCTGGCCAATCCATTCTTTAAACCTCTGCCGAGGCCTCTGCAGTTTGGTTACATAGATACCTGATTATGTAGGTACAATAGCAATTATTTCAGGGCTTATCCATCAAAGTATCCTTGGGCTATTTATTCATACAAAAATGTGTAAAGTACCACACACACTTTATAAATCTCTGCTTCCCATCTCCAGAGACAAAATTAATTTCACAATGTAAATATAATTTCCTCTTAATTTGATTGCAGTAGAGTAATGGTTTCAACATATGATAAATATCAGTAGGTGTGGTGGCAGTTGGACTGTCCTCCTTATCCTTCCCCAAGAGCACCCACCTCTTCCAAGCTTTTCCTCTTCTTCTGTCTGAAATCCATCTTTTGGGTGTCAGCAAGTGATGCTGCTCATCAAACCCACTGGGCATTTTTCCCAGCTCCTCTTCTAGTGTGCTCATTTGCTCTGTATGTACTTTAGCACAAATAATTAGAACACTGGATTCTAGTGGTAGCTTACCTACTAAAATAGGATAGTATCAAAAGGAATCTTTTTTTTTTTTTTTTAATTAGGTGACTGGAACTTTAGGGGAAAAAAACAAATATTAGGTCCAACATCAAAGCAATAGTTTTTATATGGTTATGCCTTCTGGACTTGGTCACAAATCTTTCCATCTTTCCCTTTAGGAAGAAACTTATTTTGCAATATTTTATTAGAGACATTTATCAAATGTCTGTAGTGATATACCACTTATGCTTATAAGATAAAATTTGCAATTCCATGCCTCTCCAGTAGATGTCTCTAAAATATTTTGAAGTGGAACAAGGTAATTATGATTTTCTATTATATCACAAAATAAAGTAATTTATGTTCAATTGATGTTAGTTTGGAGAGGATCCTTTTGCAAATCTGTTAAACATTGGAGCCCACACAGATATCCTAAAGAAAGATCTGTAAAAATTACGTTTTAAAATATCTATCACAGAAATTATGAATACTGAAAAGATATGTGAAGATATAGAATAAATTGACCCCTTATGGTACATTATAAACACAGGAAAAATATTTTATTTTACAAATGTGAGAAAATTCAACCAGTTATAAAACTGCTTGAACTAACCTTTTAAATACAAGATTTCTGTAGTGAGATTATTTTAAAATACATTCCAAATTCATCATGTTGAAATGTATACTATTTAAATGAGGAAAAAATGTGTTTCTTATATTTTCACAAAACTGTTTTCTCCCAGTATTCTTCACTGTTTTCTGTCTAAAGAAGCATGTTATGTTTTGTGAGCTTCTTGATCTGTAACATTATGCAGTATTTGGCTAAAGGACATTGACTCTCAGAGCCTTTGTGTGCCAAGCTGCCTACTTCATCTTACCTAATGCATCTTTGTGAGCACACTGAGCATCCCCCTGCCAGTTAACCTGACACTGCAGGATCAGCTAGAAGTCTGTCTTGTCAAGCCACACAGGAAGGCTTTCTGGCAATAAGCAGGAAAGAGAGCATACTCCTTACTAACTTTGACATTAACAACTTCCTCCATATGGCTCAAAAGGCTGAAGAAAAACATCTAAAAAACAAACAAACAAAAAACAACTTGCAAATAAAAATCTGTTTAATTAAAGAGAAAAAAAAAAACCACCTAATAAGAAAGCTGTTGCTCCTGACATCTGCTGACCTTGCGTCTGAGTTCTTGATCACCAGTGTCAGTTTGCATTTCAGGGAGAAACCTAAGACCAAAGGAGCACAAATAAAATCTGAAGTTGCCTTTCAAAACAAGTACACAACCTTCCTCACAGTCTGCTGGCTTCAGTTAGTGCTTCTCTGTAACTGCTTCTGTCACGTAAAGAGGACAAGGGAAAGAGACCTAGAAATCTGCACTCCACGGAACCAAGCAGTCTGTGTTTCTGTGAAAGGGCAGACAGATTGCCGGGAAAACCTCTGCAGTCCTCGGTGTGGAGAATACATCCGGGGAGACAGAAAGATTGCTAAATGCAAAATAAAAGAACATCGATCAACCAGGTTCCTCATCACAGGAAAGCAGCAGACTGTCAGAGATCCTATCAGCTCTCTGCAGCTGCTGGTCAAAATCCCCAGATATAAATTAGGATGAATGGAAATATTGAACTCTAGTTGACATACACAGCCAGGAAAAGAAAACATGAATTATTGAATTTGTAAAACAGGCATTTCAAGTTTTTAACAGCTTTGGCAGGGACCTCAGCAAATGAACTCCAGAACAGAGAGGTTCATGTGACCACCAGATCTCACAGATCTTTGTGTGATCTTTAACCCCCTGCAATTTGGAGGACAATTTTGTCACCTAGTTTGTATGGGTGCACACTTGCATAAGGACATTTGAAATTTATCACTCAATTGTATTTTTCTTCCTATTAGTCTTTTTAAAACTTCACCAAAATGTTAAAAATAAAAAGGTTGAATATTCTTCCATAGAGGTCTTAATCACCTAACAGTAGAATGTGTTAAGAAACTAAAGACTTTCATTTGATACCTCTGTGTATTGTCCCTTGTTCTGAATTGAGGTAAGGTGCCCATGTGGTCAGGCTTGGGGCAAGTGCCTGTAGGAGCAACCTTCTCACTGGCTCTGACAGCTTCCTTTCCTCTTCCACTTGTCACTAACTGAAAAAAGATTGGTCCTCGTGCCCCTCAGTTCCTGTTTCAAGACTTCTGCTTTCTCTAATCCATCACTGTCTATTTCTCTGTTTATATCACAAAACCATCTTTCTAGGGTTTATGAATGTTGAGAGTTTATGACTGTTTTTACCCCAAGGTCAATAGAAAATGAGACTTTAGTGTTCAGTGCTATCTTCCTTTCTGTTCCCCAGTTTACCCCATAGCTGGATTTCCTACTTCCTGAATATTTAGGGTTGGGCTGAACTGGGAAGTACAGGGACAACCATGATGCTAGAGAAAATCCATCTACTCAAATCCCAAACAGTCCCCCTCTACCATATAGAATGCATGTAGTGGTTTAAATAAGAATGGCCCACATAGGCTCACATATTTAAATGCTTAATCACCAGGGAGTGGATCTGTTTGAAAGGATTAGAATTATGAGGTGTGGTTTGTTGGATGAAGTCTGTCACTGAGGGTGGGCTTTTAGGGTTCAAAAACGCAGGCCAGGTCTCTGTCTCTTTCTCTGTCTCTCTGTCTCTCTCTCTGTCTCTGTCTCTCTGTCCTCTCTGTCTCTCTCTGTCTCTGTCTTTGTCTGTTTCTCTGTCTCTCTCTCCTCCTCCTCCTCCTCCTCCTCCTCCTCCTCCTCCTCCTCCTCCTTCTCTCTCTCTCTCTCTCTCTCTCTCTCTCTCTCTCTCTCTCTCTCTTTCTCTCTGCCTGAGGCCAGGATGTAAGCTCTCATCTACTTCTCCAGTGCCATATGTGTCACCATGTTCCCCGCCATGATCGTAATAGACTAACCTCTGAAACTGTGAGCAAGCTTCCAACTAAATTCTTTCTTTGAAGATTTGCATTAGCCAAAGTATATCTTCATGGCAATCGACAGTGTATATGTACATCACTTACACATATCTCTATCAGAGATGAGACTCCCAGCTTCCCAGTCCTAGCAAGATGCTAAGTGAAATGTAATGTTATAATCTCTTCATTAAGTATAACAGCATGCCATACTTTATAAGGAATAAAATGAACAAGTTTGATTTTATGAGAATACAGTAACAGTATTTGAAACAAAGCTTGACTGTCTAAACAAAAGCTTTAGCAAAGTATGTTGAAACTATGAACATTACAGCTATGCGAAGGGACAATGGTAATGTTCAACCATTTACCTACTATTTTAGTAACACTGGTATATAGACTATAGTAAAAATGCATTACTTATTTTCTTAAATTAATACATTTATTACCCATAGTAAATATAGACCCACATGTCAAGTACAGAAATCATAAACATAAGCCACTCATACTCAAATAATCCCTGATAAACTTGCTATTGCCTCCTGGCTACTGACATGCTTTTTCTTTGGCCATGGATGACACCAGCAAAATGTCCCTTTTGGAAAAATGATTAAACATAGGAAACTGTTCTCACAGTCTCTGAAGAATTCCCACTCAGATCCAGAGCCGTTGTGTGACTCAAGGTCTCTGTACATGTGTAATGTCTATTAATGCTGATGCTTTGGATGTCCCACTCTTCTGGGCACTGAAAGAAAAGTGGTAACATTCATGTTTTTTAGTCTATAAAAGCTTTATGCTTTTAAATGTTGCCCATCTTCCTTGACAGCTAAATCATAAAAATTCCTAGAGCAATCCCAAATGTAGTTACTTCTTAGAGCCGTGTAAGTACCATTTAGTCATAGTTAGGGCAACATCGATGAAGCAACATTTATTAATTTTGTAGTTGTGTCACACACATTTAATTTCAAAGAAAAGCTCCCATTTTCTCAAGCAACTGATCACATCATATTTTGTTTCAAATATATGAGAAATCTCAAATAACATACTTCAAATAGCAAATGTCTCAAATATAGACATTTTCATATCATATATGTGAAATTATTTACAAGGGGAATAATTTACAAAATGTCTTGGTCCCAAAGGCTACTGCTGAAGACCAAACATCCTTGTAGTGTTTCATGTTTGAATATGTAGCATGAGCTCTCTCTGCCTTTCTGTCCCTCTTCTGTATTTAGACGGTCATATGTTTGCCGCATTATGTAGTGCACATATTTGAACCCCAGCACAACTATGCTCAGATGCTTGCTGACACCATATTCATCCTGTCTCCATCTATGATGTCTGAAAATGGTGAATGACGGCAGCAGGATTCTCTCTGAAGCCATGTCTGAGTCTCTAGGCTGACTTTCTCGTCTTGCTCTGTTGCTCTATTTGTCTGGAAAATTCAGTATGCTCTCTCTTTCTTTACCTCACATCAGTGGTATTTTGTTTATTTGTTATAGACAGAGTTGCTCTAAAGTTGCCCAGCAAGGCCTGAAACTCTTGACAATCTTCCTGCCTCATCCTATCAAGCATTTAGATAACAGCTGTACACCACCTGACTTGGCTATATTTTCACAAGCACAATTCATAGAAAAATTTTTCTCTTGACTGTTCCTCTCTATGGCTATATTATTAATAATATTAAAGATGTTTTTCCTTCCAGTTTCCTGAGATCAAACTATTAACTGCAGTCAGATGGTCCTGGACTGGAATTCCATTCATCATATATCCTGAAGAATACATCTTTTATCACATATACACAATTAACTTGAAATAAATTGATATCACACTTATTAAGATTAATTATGACAGTTGTTGTATATTATTATTATGTATTTGCTGAAAGACATGGTTCAATAGTTTGCGGTTGATAAGCCACACTGATTCATCGTGTCTAGAATCTGGAGTGGGGGGGGGGCATGCATGCAGCTAGGTAGGAAGCAAGACTGACAGCCTAGCTTTAGGACGGGAAGGAGATTACTTCTGAGGAATTCTGAGTGATAAGCAGACTTTAGATGGGACTGCTGGGGCGACAGCAGAAGCGTCTTTCATGTTCCACAACCCATTTGCTCAGCCCTATTATCTGAACCACAGAGAGAAGGATAACGTGTACATGACGGAACTGAGAGATCGTGAACAGTTCCTGCCGATGCCACTTTTTATAATGGCCTGCTTCTTTATGGAATGATGGACACATGGTTTTGACTTGTTAGACTTGTAATAAATCATGCCTCTGAAACATGTTCTGGTCATAACTGGGATCCTATTTAAGAATCCATGAAGACTGACTTCTGTATTTCAATTTTACCATGAAAATAGAAAAATTTTCTGCCTTGTATCAATAAATTTTATTAGATTTGGAAAAAAAAATCTCAATTCTTTTCTAAATCAGTGGATCTAACCAGAGCCATGAAATCAAAATCACCTAAAGATTTAAAATTTTTAAAAGATACATGTGCCCAATTGCTCAGCATAGATCCAACGAACCACAGTCCTAAGAGAAGAATTGGAAAAGCAGGACTATTTTAGTGTTTCCAAGTCAGTAGAGGCTACTAGTTTCTATTGGTAATAAAATTAAAGAAACAAAAAAGTCAACAGTATGCTAAAGCAGTAGATAGCAACAACAAAGACGCATGATATGTACAGAAAGCTGAACGAGAGAAAGTTTCCGCGGTCGTTAGCCTGTGTCACACTGACATGGCCCTGGCCACTCTGACAGTGCTTTAGCTCCTAATGCCCTGCCTCACTCACTTTCAAATGCACGAGTACCTTTTCTTTCTGTGGTCTAGCTCCAGGAGATAAGCAGTAAGGAACTGGAAAGGCCACTGCAACCCTCTTACACCCATTTGCTCATCCGCTATCAGTACTTACAGTTTATGATCTGGACACTCCCCACTGCTCAGAGAAACGCGGGATGTGATGAGGTGGGTTTGCAGAGGAAGACTGATAGTGATGCTTCACTCCAGTGGTTCACAAGCCTTAGCATGCATCAGAGTCACGTGACCAGCTTGGTAAAAGAAGATCGCTGCCAGGGTTTCTTAAAATGGGGCAGGGTCCTGAAGCTATAGGTTCAGATTTCCCCAGGGAATGTTTTCATGGTCACCGCAGAGACTACAATTTGAAAACCATCACTTTACTCTTTAGCTATGCACTTAAATGGACCAAGAAGCAAATTGTCTGTCAGAAACATGATTTTTTTATCCCACCCACAGAAGAGCCATGACAGGAGAGTTGCACTGTTATTTCGGAAATACCTTTGCATGAATCAATTTGAATTCAGACCATAAGAACCTTATTGCTGGGGCATAACAGGAGATTAATACTTTCCCCTCCTTACCCTAATTCTTAAATCACTATACTTCTCTCCAAGCTCTGCATCAATTTCTTCTACTAAATAACTCCTCAGTTACGGTGGTAAGGGGCATCAAAACAAACTGTAGACAAATGGAAATTCATTGATTTAGCCCAAGTGCTTGGAGAATAGTACTGCAAAATTCAACAGAACAATGGAGACAAACCCAAATTAATACCAAACCTACAGCATGTTTTAGGGAGTAGGAAAGCTTCAGGATTGTCAGCAAGGCCACATGTGCATCATGGGGGTCATTAACATGCACCACAATGGCAGTTTCATTGACATAGAATTTCATGGGGAAAGAAATCCAGATAGACACCAAGATATATTTGCACATATCTGTGCGCAGGCACCAGTCAATAAATTTGTTCACCCAAAGTCTGTAATTTAAAAATATATTATTGAAGTGCTTAATATTTTAATTTAAAATGAATCTCTCAAAATTGTTTCCTCAGATAAATATTATAGAAACATTTAAATTATTGGATTTGTAAGAAATTGTGCTCCTTAAATATAGGCATAAGGATTTCTGTTTCTGTGGAATGTCACTGACTTTATGGGTTGATCATCTTGGAGATATGACTGTAATTGTTTAATTTTACCATTAGTTTATCAGAAACCATGTATTATTTTTTAATATTGAAACAACTCACTTAAATGGCACTATTAATTAAATAGCTGACTCGGTATGTAGCTGGAAAGAATACGCCACTTTCCTTCCTTCCAGCAATCACCAGTTGGAAAATGCATTAGTGAAAAATCAGTCCACTCACAAGGCTGCTGTCGCTTTTACCATAATGGATCATAATGTCCACCAGTTTCATAGGCTACATCTGTAAAGGCTTCCATCCATTTTTCACCTGCATGAATTTTGAGTAATTTTTTTTCCAAGAAAAAATTTGAGCCCCGACTTCCAACTGCATGTGGCATTACCCTGTCCTATGAATAGGGTGCAACAGTTTTCTCTGCACTCAGCCTCATCATCATGCTTCGGTACACAGGAAAATGAATGTCGGCCCCATTCTCACTCAGGACTGGAAAACAGGAAGCCCTTTCAATGCTAACACTTTATACTCTCTCTGCTTTTGTCTAGCTGAAGAACAGCAGCAACTGGCACACAGTAACCAGGCTGAAAGTCACACAGCTGTTGACCAAGGAACAGCCCAGCAGTCCCAGCAACAGCAGAAGCAAGACTATGGCGACCCAGGTCCTAGACTGTAATTACTGTCACCTTCAACCCAATAATTGTCAACACCATTTCAGTGGTGATGGATTAACACACTTCTCAATCCTGTTCTGTGGTTGCTAATTGTTTGGAGAAACTGCAATAGGTTGTAGGTTCCCAGGGGGAGAAGATTTTCATAAAGTAGTGGGGGAAAAATCAATGCACAAGCCCAAGTGACTAAAAATGCTGTGATCACACATCCAGGGAAACAGAACAGTTCTCCAAAAATAAACTCAGCTTTTGTTTGATATAGAAGGAGCAACTCTGCTGAGTTAAAAGAGCTGGGAAGACTGTTTTGGCTGATAAGAGACCACAAAGGAGTGCTGATAACTTTGGGAAATGGTTGGTTACCTAAGAACTTGTACTGATCAAAAGTCAGCCAGATGTGTATTTTCTGTCCTCATATAGTACTTTGCCATCTCAGGCTTAACTTTAGCCCCAAAACAAAGTCAGTTAGGGCCAATATTATCTCTTCAATAGTATGCTTGGCATAGATTTTGGTAAACAAAGCAAGGCATTCAGTTGAAAAATGATATTTAAAGGAATTTTTTAAAAAAAAATGCAAGAGATCATCATGTTAAGAGAAATAATCCAGACTAAGAAAGACAAACATGTTTTCTCTCACATGTAACACACACACACACACACACACA
>CABHPP010140443.1:0-20982 GCA_902168425.1 Peromyscus attwateri | reverse complement strand
ACACACACACACACATATATATATATATATATTTATATATATATATACATCACATATAGGATATGTATATAAATATATACATGTATGTATATATATATCATATGATAGATAGATAGATAGATAGATAGATAGATAGATAGATAGACAGACTGATTGATCAGAAGACATGACTGAAGGAAAAGTTGTTTGGAAGGAAGGAGACTTTCAAGAAGGAAAATGGTGACAATGAGGTCGGTAATTAAAGTTGAATATGAACGAAATACTGATAAATATGTAGAAAATGCCATAGTAAAATCTGTTATTTTGGATGAAAATGCAAAGAATTAACTTTAAAGAGTGAATTTGGGCAACCTACCTAGAAATTGTCCTTTACTTTATATCTTGACTTGGTATCTGTAAACTACTGGCAAGTCTTTGAATCAGTATAATGCATGTGTAAAGGAGTAGTGAGTATTGTTGTTGTACAGAATGATTCACTCAAAATTGAGATCTGCCTCTTACCAAGGAAGACTTCAGTAAACAATGAAACACTTGGACAACTACAATGCCATGCATATGTAAGATCGTATACATTTAGTGCCGAGACACGGTTTAAGAGCAGAAATGAGAGAGCCCATTACTTTGACTTTTCAACCCTCAATATTTTTATTTATTCAGAATGTGTTGATAGGGCTAAGAATTTTTAAAGACAAATTATGAGAAGACTTTAAAATGTACAAATTAAAGATATTATAATGCTCTTGTCACTGTATCCCCTGAAGTTGCTTCATTGTTCATGTTGCCACTGAAATGAAGTCTATACTCTCAAATCTATGAGCACAAATACAGTGTACTTGAATTTTCTTTATACGTCATAAATTTTGACAGGTGTTAAGCCTATTATCTTAATGGTCCCAAATCTCTCTCTTCTGCATGCAGCTGTGATTCAAAAAATGGCCGAGCAAATGAGCCAGCAGGCGAGGAAGCTGACACTTCTGCAGAAGAAGGTTGACAATGTGTCCCTGGCAGCGGACGACATGAGGGAGGCATACCTCTCGCTAGAAGGGAAGATTGGTGAAGACAAAGGCAAGGAATTCCAATCTCTTCTAAAAGGTAAAAGGGAAACAAAATAAGAAATTCATTCAGTTAAGACACAAAACACATGACTCAGTGACATTCTCTCCTGTCACTTTAGTTCTTTGCTTCAGATTAGATAGTAAAGAAATGGATATCTTTAACGGGGTGATTTTAAATATGTAACTTCAAAATAATTGTGTATTGAAATGCATTTTGTAATACTCACTTGATTGGCATTTGGTACCTAGTTACAGCATAACTTGTGTTTGGCCGTAGTTAGAATGAGGCCATCGTGGTTGTTAGAAAAGAGTGATGTTGGTGTTACAAAAAGGAACACATAAAAAGGGGAAAATGGTGCAACTATATTATAATCTAAAACCTTTAAAGGAGTGATTATCAATAACAACAACAAAAATGACATTTAAGTTACATGAAACAAAGTCAAGCAGAGTTTGGAGAGCTATCCCGCACAGGTATTAACATGAAGCATGGTGACATGCTTTTGTAAACTAAGAAATTTAGGTGAATGTTTCTTTATCAGTGAGTTGTAGAAATGCAGATGGAAAAAAAATGCTATCATGAAACATGATTTTGAGCTAATGTTTTACTTGATGTCTTTTAGAACACCGCTATGATTTTGAAATTTCCTTTGTGATTTTCCCAAGGATATCTTAAAGAATGATAGCTAGGGAACCAAATATGTTTTCATCTTGTCCTAACATCCTTCAGCAAGATCTATACTGATCTTACCCATGCATTATGTCAGACCTGTCATTCATACTCTGACCTTCTGATCATGCCATTTTTTAATAGTTGGAATTAAACCTCTATCAGCAATTTTTTGCAGCTAGCTAACTCAAAAAGTCTTAAATTTTATTTCTTCTTATCAGTCCTCAAAGCATTGTGGGTGATTAATATGAAGTCACAAATTCAAAAACTAACCCTAACAGGTATAGGAATTTTATTGTATATCAAGTTTTAGAAGCTGCAAGAATTGACCACAATTTCAACTAACCAGAAATGGCTAAATTATCCTGTAGAGAATACAGACATATTTGTGCTATGGAGTAGTGCCTTACAATTGCCTTACATTTTAAGTTGTCATATTTTACTATCCACGTATGATATAGAAATACATTCACAAAATATTTGTTAAATAAATGGGTAACTGGCAAAATGCTAGCCAATACTTGTGACTTGTTAATAAATAAAAAGAACAAACTATTTTTGTATAATTTCTCTCTATTGTAGCTATTTAAACTTTTCTAATTTAGCCTTTCTTCATAGTTTGCTGCCATGTTTTAGTAAATGATATTTCATGTGTTTTATATTTTTATTCTTTTGTGCCTTTCTGTATTTAGCAACCCTAATATTATAAGAGAATATATTTCCAGTAGTACAGTTTACGGGGGGGGGGGGGGGGGTTGTACCAGAATAGCTAATTTCAAGATGTTCAAGAAGGACGATATTTTTTTCTTTTACAATAATTTTATGTGAGTTTTTATGTGTGCTAAATACTTTGTAAAAACACAAGACCATGGAGCCTACTCACCAACTTTGTGAACTGGCTACATGAGAGCTTTAACGGCTGAGGCAATGGTCCCCTGTGAACATCTTTCATTTTTAAAGTTCCTTTGTTACTTGAATCTCATATGATGATCAATGTGCTTCTTTTTATAAATTTTAATGAACATTTCTTCCATTTATAATTATTTGTAGCTAGACTTTGTAAGTATATGTTTTACTTTTCCTATTGTTTCTGTATGAGATAGTGTCTTTTGGTTGGTTGGTTGGTTGGTTGGTTGGTTGGTTGGTTGGTTGGTTTTTGGTTTTGTTTTGTTTTAGATTTCTTAAATATTCACTTTTTACTTAAGTCATTTGAAATAATTCATGCCATTTTCCTCCCCCCTTCCCAACCCGCTCCCTTTCTTCTTCTACCCCTTCCCAACCCGCTCCCTTTCTTCTTCTACCCCTTCCCTTCCCTTCTTTCTTTCTTTCTTTCTTTCTTTCTTTCTTTCTTTCTTTCTTTCTTTCTTTCTTTTATTCCTTTCTTTCTTTCTCTCTCTCTCTCTCTCTCTCTCTCTCTCTCTCTCTCTCTCTCTCTTTCTTTCCTTCTTTCTTTCTTGTTTCACACAGCCCCAATGTGTTATCAGGTATGTTTAAGGTGTTAGGAACACTATTAAGTGTTCACTACTGGCAAGTTTCCTTTTATTATGCCAAAAGTTATAAACATATCATAAATTCCTGGTTTAATGTGAGTTTCACTCATTTTATAAAGCATACTCATTTCACTACTGGTTATTATAAACCATTGTTAAGTGGTATGGATATGTATATTTCCTGTCAACTTATTAAAGTTTTTCTCTGTGATTTATTAGCATTCATGAGTTCATAATGTAAGTGTTGCATGTAATTACTAGACACTTGATAATGCAGTCATATACTTACAACAGGTTATCTACTCAAACAAAAAGCCCAGTGTGATTTATTTTCCTTCACAACTAGATCTAGGATTGCTGTAGAGCCGTCTGTGTCTGAAGTTAACAGCAGTTCCTTTTTGTCTTTTGCCCATAGAACTTTTAGTTTATGGTGTTAGTGTGTTATATACATGGTAATTGATTCTTCAAGTCAGATTTACCAGTCAAGAAAGTGATTATCTTATGAAAAGTGATTCACTTATGAAAAGCGAATTTTTCAAATATCACAAATACATGCAGAGAAAAATTAATTTCATTAGTACATGTAGTTGGTGTTTGGTCTTAGAATATCTTTATAGATATGACTTTATAATTCAAAATTATGTATTTTTACTATTTATTATCTTGTTCTTTGTAGCTCTAAAATCAAAAGGCATCGATGATCTGCTAAGGAATATAGTAAAAGAACAATTTAAAGCCTTCCAAAATAATATGCAGGAAACCATTGCCCAGCTCTTCAAGACTGTGTCAAGTCTATCAGAGGACCTGGAAAGTACTAGGCAGGCAGTTCTACAAGTGAACCAGTCCTTGGCTTCAGTAACAGCCCAGCAAAAGTTTGTTTTAATACAAGAAAATCAACCCACATGGAAGGACATCACAGATCTAAAGAACAACATCACAAATGTCAGGCAGGAAATGGCCTTGGCTTGTGAGAAGCCTGTCAAGGAGCTAGAAGCCAAACAGGCTCATTTGGAAGGAGCTTTAGGACAAGAGCGCTCACAGCTTGTTCTATACCACCAATCCCTCAATGAAACTCTCTCTAAAATGCAAGAAGCACATGCACAGCTGTTATCAGTTCAACAAGTATCAGGGACAGAAAATGTTGCCACTGAGGAATCAGGCCCCAGTAATGTCACTAAGTATATCTCTGTGCTACAAGAGACAGCAAGCAAGCAAGGTCTGATGCTACTGCAGATGCTCAGTGATTTGCATGCCCAGGAGAGTAAGATCAGCAACCTCACTATAAGTTTGGAGATGGAGAAAGAATCAGTCAGGGGAGAATGTGAAGAAATGCTATCTAAGTGCAGGCATGATTTTAAATTTCAACTTAAGGACACAGAGGAGAATCTGCATGTGTTAAACCAAACATTGTCTGAGGTTATCTTTCCCATGGACATCAAGGTGGATAAAATAAGTGAGCAGCTGAATGATTTGACATACGACATGGAAATCCTTCAGCCCTTGTTGGAGCAGAGGTCGTCTATTCGACAGCAGGTTATACACCAGCCAAAGGAAGCTATAGTTACGCGCAGAGAGCTACAAAACCTGATTGGTGCTATCAACCGCCTAAATGTTCTTACTAAAGAACTTACAAAAAGACACAACTTACTCAGAAACGAAGTGCAGAGCCAGGGTGAAGCCTTTGAAAGACGCATCAGTGACCATGTCTTAGAAACAGAAGATGGCCTAAACAAGACAATGACTGTCATAAACAACGCCATTGATTTTGTTCAAGATAACTATGTGTTGAAGGACAGTTTAAGTTCTATGACAGATAATCCCAAGCTTCATGAGTATAACCAAAACATAGAATCCATTTTGACATTTATTTCTGAGTTCCAGCATCTGAATGATTCTATTCAGACTTTGGTCAATGACAATCAGAAGTATAATTTTGTTTTACAAATTGCTAAAGCCCTTACAGCTATTCCCAAAGATGAGAAACTAAGTCAGTTAAATTTTCAAAAGATGTATCAAATGTTCAATGAAACCACTTCCCAGGTGAACAAATGTCAGCGAAACGTGAGTTATTTAGAAGAAAATATACTCTCAGCAACAAAGACTGCCAAGGAGTTTGAATCTCGTTTGCAAGGCATAGAATCTAAGGTGACAAAGACACTTATACCTTACTATATTTCATTTAAAAAAGGTGACATGATATCAAACCAGAAAGATACTGATCTTCAACTGAAGGTATTAACTTCCAGATTTAAGGCACTGGAAGCAAAATCCATCCATCTTTCAGTGAGCTTCTCTTTGCTTAACAAAACTGTCCATGAGCTTTCAATGACATGCCATAATGCTTCTGCAAGTGCATGTGGACAGAATGCTCCCATACCCACATGGACCAAAGGTCCTCTGCCAGACAGTCAGAGTTCTCAGAAAAGTCTGACAGAACTTGTGGAATCAATAGTTAAAATAAAAACTCAAGCTGCTCTATCTAATTTAACTTTGAATGTTGATCAATTGTTGTCTGACAGTCTGGCAAATATTGTCAAGCCTCAGAAGCAGGTAAAACCGCAGAAGAAATCCAATGCACTTAAGAAATCAGTGAACGTGACGACCATCCTGATAGGCCGGACACAAAGAAACACAGACAGCATTACTCATCCTGGTAAGCTGGAATCGAATAACAACTTTGAACCTCTTTCATGCTGTATGTTACATGCTACTGAGCAGATCCTACTTTAGAACCAGGCTGGAGGCATGGAAGGCACTTACTCATGCTTGGGCAGAATAGGGTAATGCAAGGTGACTGATTCACTCTATTGTACCTGATTGAATGCAAGTTAGGTATCAATGTGCAGTTGAACTTTAATAGATATCATATCTACATGTTTCAACTCTTTCTTAGCAGACCACTATAAGATAGTCGAACTTTTTCCTATAAAACATCTCTTTATACAGCTAGTTAAGAAATTTATTGTACAAATAAGAGTTTAAGAGTTTCTTAAATAAGACCATAAATTAGTTTGGGCTTTAGTGGGTACAATACGAAATAAGTACTCAATAAATATCTCTGAAATGACTGATTTAAGGAGAGTATTCAGGAATTGAATTTGAGTCGAATACAGAAAGCCATGGTTGTTTTAAAATACTGTACTTAGATACAATTTTGAAAAAGTAAGATATGTTTAAAAGTTCAGAGCAGTGGCTTGGCTGTAGTGAAGTTGAGATGCAAAAGTATGAAGTTGCTGTAGTGCCAAGCATTGTCACACAGACCAACACTAGGACACAAGTTAGGACCCTACTAAATAAATGTGGGCCAACACAGTGAGGGTAAGAAGTAAGAAGAGATGGTTGAAAGGGGACTTGAAAAGTGTTGTGAGAGTGTAATCAAGAGACAACAGGAGCAGTGGAAAGAGTGAGGACCTGAGAGTCAGGCCTTGATTCTGGTCCTCACTGTAGCACTACATTTCTACTTTAGTTAATAGCCTTAAGAAAGAAAAACAAAACAAGTCAACCTTCTGCAGCTATTTCTTCTGCTGAAATGAGATTGCAATAGGTAATTTACTGGGGTCATTGGGAGAAATGTACTCTAGTGTATCACTGTGAGAAACACACTGCTCACAGCCCAGACGCAAGGTGCTTGCAGAGGAGAGAAACAATTTCTGAAGTTTTGAAACAGGGTATGAGAGGATAGCAGGACCATCAACAGATATTGCTGATTACTCTCAATTGAGTGACTGACTTAATACTTGATTAAGGGGATGATAGGAAATCACACAGCTCTGATTTTTGTTTTTCTGATGGGGCCTTGATAACATTCCTTCCTATACATTTATTTATTTATCAATCAAATTTTATAGTCTTATCTATCAAAGTCAATAACTAAAACTTCTTTAGTGCATCTCAGTTAAGACACCAAGAGTAGTGCCAAGACACAGAAGCACTGGTCCAATTCCAAGTGCAATGTGGAAATCACTTTCAATGAATTCACTTTGTAGGAATTCAGTGGAATTTCAATGAATTCCAACTTTGTAGGAAATGGGGTCCTTTCAAGCAAATGTGCATTTGCTCACCTATCAGCTTGGCCCTCCTGCTGTGGACTATAAACTGGTGGCATTCTTTGGACAGCTGAGCAAGCAAGGACTGTGTAAGCTGATGAAACCAGGGATGATAGCTAAAGTACCTGAGGGGCTCGAGAGAGGGCTTCCAGGGTAAGGTGTCAGCTCTGAAAGCCTGTGGGCCTGAGTGCAGAATCCCAGAACCCATGAAAAAGCCAGGCATGGCTGTGAACATCTGTAATGCCAGCAGAGTGGGCCGGAGACAGACAGGTCCCTGGAGCTCTCTCTTACCAACCAGTCTAGCAGAAATGGTGAGTTCCAGGTTCAGTGAAGAGACCTGGAACCCTCAAAGAGTAAGATGGTAAGCCAATGAGGAAGTCATCCTGACACCAATGTCTGGCTCATTCATGGGCACACGCTCTGATACACACAAGTGTAAGCATACATACACACACACACACACACACACACACACACACACACACACACACATACATACACACACACATATTTAACACAGAGAGAGATACACAGATACAACACACACCAAAATAGATAGATAAAGTCATTATAAAGTAAAACACTTCATCTGATACAGCTCTCTGCCAGTTGTGCCATGCACCACCCAGCACATTGGCTAAATTTGACTTTTGTTTTGTTTTGTTTTGAGACAAGGTTTCTTTATGTAGCCTTGGTTGTCCTAGAATTAACTCTGTAGACAAGGCTGAACTTGAACTCACAGAGGACTGACTACCTCTGCCTCCCAAGTGTTGGGATTAAAAACATGAGCCACCACTGCCTGGTACCCTGTTGTTGTTGTTTTTACTCTTAGCTCTCTGGGGACCCACCAACCATCTCCCAAATAAATACACAGAGATTTATTCTTACTTTGGAATGCCCAGACTTAGTTTGGCTTGTTTCTAGACAATTTTTCTTAACTTAAATTATCCCATCTACCTTTATGCCTCTGGGCTTTTACCTTTCTCTATTTCTGTATGTCTTTTCTTTCCTTCTTATTATGTGTCTGGCTGTGTGGCAGGGTGGCTGGCTCCTGGCATCCTCTGCTCCTTTGTTTCTAGTTGTCATCTTTCTATTCTTCTCCTCCTCCTATTTATTCTCTCTGCCTGCCAGCTCTGCATATCCTTTCTCCTGCCTATCTGTGGGCCATACAGATCTTTATTAGACCAACCAGGTGTTTTAGACAGGCACAGTAGCACAGCTTCACAGAGTTAAACAAATGCAATGTAAAAGAATGCAACACATCTTTGCATCATTAAACTAATATTCCACAGCATAAACAAGTGTAACACATCTTTAAGTAGTATTCTACAACAGTGCCCTTTGACTTTTGATATTGTAGGTTAGAACCCAGAGCTAAATTTTTTTTCCACTAACTAACACCAGAGGATCACACCATCATTTCTGGAACCTCTTTATCACATTATTTATATTTTAGCAAGATTTACAAAAATGTGATTTTTTTAGAGAACAATCTGTATATTAGTTTCAATTTTCATAAACTGTAACTTACTTTGAGGCCTGACACTAATACTACACTATTTTATGTATTATTTATTAACATCACTCACTGCAGGCTTTGTAGATTTACTAGATATGTTGTGTCATTCACCAAGACAGGTATTATCACTTATTTTGAAGAACCAGGGACAGTCAGAGATTAACCAAAGTGTCCTCCAGTTATCAGGTACCCCGATCTGCTGCCTCAGGCTCCGTCCTCAGTCCTCACCTGCAGAGGTGAGAGACTGTCTTCCTGTGCCTTCTCCC
The DNA here is from genome assembly GCA_902168425.1 of Peromyscus attwateri. Lineage (NCBI taxonomy): Eukaryota > Metazoa > Chordata > Mammalia > Rodentia > Cricetidae > Peromyscus > Peromyscus attwateri. The sequence continues at coordinate 11,936 of CABHPP010140443.1, read as the reverse complement.
TCCTGCTTCCCTTTCCTGTGTTCCATGATCACTGGAGTATGGCTGTAACTGAGCATTTCATGTGGCCAAAGTTGATGTTCCTGGGAGTTTCCTTTATCAAGGATTCAAAGACTGACCTCCGTTGATACTGTTCAAGTACTTGACTTCAGTGTGACTTTCCTGTGACCTGGCCACAGGGAAGTTACTGAAAGTCTCATGAGTTATTCATGAAATCTGCTTTTACCTGATATAGTAAAAGGGAAAGCCTGGCGTTTGGTTATGCTAAATATGGTATCTACCAGGCCATTGCTAAGAAGCTATTCTAGCTTAGTTTCTAAACACTTGATTTGTTTTTATACACTACTCAGATAGATATCAAAGATTTATGCATTTCAATTTCATGTTTGAAGGTTTGTTTGTATAGCAATTGGCTGACTTATCCCTGGAGAGAGATTGGCTGCTTGCCCTCTCAAGGGCAACAGAATCCTCAATATCACTGTGGAGTGAACAGACTTCTTGTTCCCCACTCCCTAGTGTTTAAGTGTCGAGTCATGTAACAAACCTCTTTTATCCATAGTCATTCCTATACTCCCAAAGATTTCAGTGTATAGAATATTTGGCACTGTATCAACATAGTTTTCAAAAGTCATCAGTGTTGTGAATATAAAAGCAAGTTAGAAGAGAAGGCCTAGTGAATACTTAACTGTTTTCACCACTCTCAACCATTTCTAGTGTTTGTGACTTCATAGAGACAGTTGTGATGACTACTGGACACTAAATGTAGAACCAGGACTCAAATCTTTCTTGGTAAAGCATTTATTTGCAATGTCATTTATGTTTTAAACTATAAATCATCTATAAAATAACTTGACCACCTTACAAGTTTATTTTACAGATTAGAAAATGCTCTGCTTATGACACAGTATCTAGTTATGATTATATGATACAATTTTCCTTAGCTGTGTTCAACAGCTTACATTTTTATTATTTCACCCAATATTTGATACGTATCTACTTACTTTTATCACTAGAAATTATGGACTTAATCTTACTGTTTTCTTTTTCTTTTTCTACCAGTTTTTGTCTTTTAAAAGTCATTGTTTTAAACTCAATGTGCACATGGGCGTGTGTGTGTGTGTGTGTGTGTGTGTGTGTGTGTGTGTGTGTGTAAAATGTACCTTGTGACATGATGGCAGAAAGAGCAGACTACAAATCATAATGACTTAACTTTACAAGACCCTGCACATTAATAAGCAATGAAAAAAATACCTGCACATGCTTCTCCTTGTGGTGCTGGGATTGAATTCAGAACCCTGTGAATGAAAGGAAAGTATCATAACAGTGAGCTACATCATCAACCCTCTATAAAGTTTTTGAAGAATGGTTTCCTTCAACAGAGTTTTCTATTGTTATGATTTTTATATTACTTAAAATAAGATTTTTAAGTATACTTTAAGGTGTATTTGACAAAGATGACCTCTGTATAAAATGGCTAACTATAAGTCATTTAAGTTACAAAGGCTGATTGAATTTAGAACTCGTCATTTATTTTAGAAGGTCTGAAAGCCACACATTTGGTAATGCTCTAGAATCACAACAGTCCTTGGAATTACTTGTGTCCACAGATAAAATGTATTATAATTTTAAAAAAGAAAACACAGGAGGATCAAGTGTAGCTAGAGTTTTCCTGCCTGGCCCACAGTCAGGACAAATCTGTGTCACCCGCCAGTCCCATAGCCGCTCAGACCCAACCAAGTAAACACAGAGACTTGCATTGCTTACAAACTGTATGGCCATGGCAGGCTTCTTGCTAACTGTTCTTATATCTTAAATTAATCCATTTCTATAAATCTATACCTTGCCACGTGGCTCGTGGCTTACCAGCGTCTTCACATGCTGCTTGTCATGGTGGCGGCTGGCAGTGTCTCTGGCTCAGCCTTCCACTTCCCAGAATTCTCTCCTCCTTGTCCCACCTATACTTCCTCCTGCCTGGCTACTGGCCAATCAGGGTTTTATTTACTAACCAATCAGAGCAAATCACATTTGACATACAGAACATCCCACAGCAATCAAGTATGGCAAAACATTCAGGAAGACTCAAAAAATCCATGAATGTATGCTTCTTTGTGCTCCCTCCATGAAGGGGCCAATGTCTTTGTGCTCTTTAATAGAGTGAGGGAAGATGTCATAATATGTGCACCGTATTTCTTCCCCAAGAAGCCTTTGGTTCCCAGCACTGTCAGGCAGGCATGCTGTTCTTAACAGGCATAGCAATCCACCCTCTGCAGAGACAGTTGCTCTGCAGGAACAATCCCGCATTTCAAAGACCAAATTCTAAGCACAAAGCATCTTTTAAGGATGGTACAACTTCTTCTCAATTCCATTCATGTATGTCTTTACCCTCTCTTTTCTTTCACATCAAAACTCTTTTTATGTTTTGATTATTAGATGTTATTTATACAGAATAACAGCTTCCACCATGACTTTTTTTAAATACACGTTTATAATGTATTTTACCCTTTTCACCTCTCCCTAGTCCCCTTCCATTTTTAGTTAGCCCACTTTTTCTTTCAAGATTCATTAACTCTTTTATGTGTATGGAAGTCTTAAATATATTCTTTGTGCCAGAATTGGTTATAGGCCTATCTATGAGGAATGGCTTCACTGTTCCTATGAATAAAACATATCAGAGTTGAAGAGAATATTAAATGAGCAAGTTTCTGTTCATGGCTTCTTGGGAATGAAAAGACTCCCTCACCTTCTGTATCATCTCCCTTCCTGATGGCAGAAGAAGCAGAAAGACAGGCAGTTTTGACAAGCCTCACCCCCCCCACACACACACACCCACAGTAGGATGTTTGTGACTAGTCAGAAACACGTGCTCGATGGCCATTTTCTGAACTAAAGTTTGTAACATTTGGTCTGATGGTAAAGGGGGATGGGGAGATGGAACAATTGGCTGCGTTTATCTACCCATCAACTAGGTTTGCATGTTTGCTCAGGCAAGCTTCCACAGCAGTACACTTCCACCAACACCAAGACTTGAAAGAAAATTTGATTACCAACTGCTCTGTACATCAAATACCATAAGTATATTTTCTTGCTGCTCATTAATTACATTTTTCATTTAAAACATGGCAAAATAGCATTATATTTTATGTATTGAATATCAAATCATTTTTTAAAGTTAGTCGACACCACTATGAAAATTCTTTTCTACACTGCACAATTTTAAGTATTAATTTGAACTTCTAGAAGTGTGGAGATGGTTCAATATATAAAAGTACTTATTCTGCAAACATAAAGACCTAAGTTTGAATCCCCAGCACCCATACAAAACAACGAGGCATGAATGCGCATGCCAGTGACCCCAGCATTGGGGATAAATGGATCCCAAAAGCTTTCTTGCCAGCCTAGATTGCAGATAGAATTAAAAGTTCTTTAATACAACATTTGAAGGGTCATGAAAAAAGGAGCCAAGAAAACATCATCAAGAACAACAGATGTGATGTAAAAGAAATACAGTTATAAAAAAATTAACATTTTTAAAGAAATGCAATAAAAACATAAGAGTATTTCTATACAGTTATATGTTAGTGATCACAATATGAGTAAATAGAATAAATTCAAATACCCATTATAAGCATACATCTTGACACTGCCAAGACTTGTCAGGAAGGGAATGTGAAATATTTCTAGAGTAATGAAAGGTTAAGTCTTATATAATAAGTAGGGAAGCAGAACGGCACTGAAATATGCCTGGAAGTATGAGAGAGGAAGGGTTTTATTGATCACTGGAATCAGGATGAAACATAAAGGAAGGTGAGAGGGTGAGAGCAGTTACCTAGCAGCAGAATCACACAGGGAGTGGCAGGCTGTTTTCACCTGTGTGTTGTGAAACTGGCCAGAAGCAGCATGGCAGGTCTCCGCACTAATCCCTTTGAAACTCTGTTGTACCATTAGCAGGGATCACAGTTACTAGCCCTTTGCAATATTATTGTTTAAATCAGTGCTTCTCAACCTTCTCAATGCTGTGATCCTTTAATACAATTCCTCATGTGGTGGTGACCCCAACCATAAAATTATTTGTGTTGCTACTTCATAATTGTAATTTTGCTGCTGTTATGAATCATAAAGTAAGCATCTGATATATGCAGGATATCTGGTATGTGACCCCTGTGAAAGGGCTGTTGGACTACCAAGGGGGTTATGACCCACAGGTTGAAAAGTGCTAGTTTAAATGAAAAAAATAAAAAGTGAGATATTGATGCTAAAACAGAAGTAAATAATAAAATAAAGTATGTATTTATTTATTCATAAAGTAAAATAATAATAATAATAACTTGTGTGTATAACCAGTTGTTATAAATCACACAATCTACCGCATATATAATAAATAAGAATAAAGCAGAACACAGTGTGCTAGGTAAGTCATGAAATTCCAATGGAATAAGTTCTAATTGAGTGCTGTGAAAACTTAAGTAGATGGAGTATAGCTTCAAGTCAGTGCCTGTCTTCAGGCAGCTCACACACGGAGCAGGCATTTAGAATCGCAAATTGCAAGTGTTCGTGATGGCAAGGTGCACTGCTTCTAGGAGTGGAAGGAGCTCTCTAATGTGCTCAGATTACCACTGCCCTTTATGAAATGTTATAATAGGATAAGAGAGACCGCAGCTGGAGTGCATATTAGAGTTCAAAATGCATAGCCTAGAGATTCCCGAACTATTCCAAGACAATAGAAAATTAATTTTAGTCATGCTCTCTGTAGGGAAATTAGCATTGAAAGATTAGCCATGCTCCTTGCACAAGATAGTAGAACACTGAGTTGGTAAAACTGCTCAACTAATTGTACTTATCTCCATCACACCCCATGTGATCTTTGTGAAACTGTGAAGACAGAATTTGGATAAAGAACTAACCACCAATTCAAACTTTCATTAACTTGTTCATTCATCCTTTAAAGCTTTGTAATTTTGCATATGTCACATACTGTGTGAATTCATAGTGATGTGTCTAGGGAGTAAACTGTGATCCCTGACTTCATAGAGTGTAGAAGTAAAGACACATGAGCAGTTATAGTCAAGTGTGTTAAGTGCAAGAAGAGAACACACAGCACTGGGCAATAATTGAGGGAGTGAAGGTAACTGTAGCAGCAGGGAGGAAGGAAGGTGACAAAAATGCTTTATCAGAGTTCATTTCTCTATGTTAATCCCAGAAAAAAAAAATGCTTATTGAACACTTAACCATTTTTAAAGTACTATAGAAATAAAGAAGAACAATATGAGTCACAGGATGTATAAAAGTAGGGTTATAGCAAACTACAAGGAACTCCAACTGGCATACTGTGATCAACCATGCTTGCCTGTCTATGAGGCCAAATACTTACCAGGGTGTCATGACATGTCTCAGCACTGATTAGCTAAACATACAACATAAATGTGCTGGCATGGATCACTGACACACTCACACAAAATAAAACAAAGCATGGTTTCTACAGACAGAGATGGCAAGTCAAGTATGATAACTTCAATTATTGTCAATACCAATCATAAATATATGTTCAAACAAATTGAGATAAACTTTTAGAGCCCTTTAATAACAAATGACCTGTTGTGAAAAGAACTGAGACAGATGCAAAGTTATATAAGACCTATGACTTACGTTGCGTTGGAAGAAATGTAGACTCTCTTCAGAAGGGACAACTAGCAATTGCCACTGTAGTCTCTACTGTCGAGACTCAGTTGGCATAATGTGTCCAGTACTGGATGTCATAGATATTACATCTTAAAATGTGAGTTACTGTGTCCTCAACTTGAAGGCCAGAAATACCTTAAGTAGCAAGTGAGGCAAAGAATGCAACATAAATGAGAAACAGTGGAAACAGATGTGGACAGCCGCGAACAGGTGATCAGAAAGCACAGGGCAGAAATCCAAGTAAGTAATTACGTGGTCACAAGAAATTTGGACTGCTGCAGTAATAGGATAAAGTTCAGGTACTCAACTAGACAGAATTGGATCCTTTTTGATGATTTGTGACTCCACAGAAAGATTGGGATGAAGGGTAAGCAACACACTCTGTAATGCAAAGAGATAAGAGCAAAGTGAGAAACCATCACAGAAAGTAATGGGGCAGGAGAGTGACAGATGAATATACACACTGGACACTGAAAACCAAGCAAAAGTCTTAGCCTTGAAGAAGTGAATGGAATTGGTAGCAATGGAGAGAAAGCCATCATTTCATAGTGTCTTATTTTTTTCTCCCTGGATTAGGTCTGGTGTCTTTACAGGCCAAGTCTACAGGTGGGATTGACTTTCTCATCTGGGACAGTCAGAATTATAGAGCTGATCAAGTTTCCAAAATAATTCATTATCCTGCTACTCTATTGTGTAATCAACTCATTGCTAGTGACGCTTATTAATGGAGCAGTCTCCCAGGAGTTAATCACAGTGCTAGGTCAGAGGATGGGAAGACGAATGGAGCTTGTGCTTTGTGGTCAAGGAGCCACACTTCAACAAGCAATGAAGACTCGCTGGGAGTTTTCAAGCTAGCAAGTAGTAGGCTAAGTTCTAGAATATCTAACTGCAAATGAAAGAACATGTTCAAGGGGTGAACATGTTCTAAACATGCAGGCCAGTTTACAACATTTCTTCAAATACATTGAATGTAATATATAGAAATATATGAATATATGAACTAAGCTATTCAAATACTTTCCTAGATGAGAGAAGTAGTTTATAGAGAATATGTAAAGAAAAAATTAAATCATTTTGGAATTTTCAAGGAACATACTAATATATTCTCTTTAAAAAACATTAAATAATACAAGTATGAAGTATCACCACATTTTTAGTAAATTCCTAATACACATGTAGAAACAGAACATACAGATTTTTACTTAAAACAATTATTAAGAAAAACAAATCACAGAGTTCTAAAAATGAGACGTAGAGGTTCTTCATTTCATCCAGCTGTACGACTCCAGAGCATGCACCATTTATGGAGGTTTTGTTGTTCCTTTTCTGATACTACCTAATCTACCAAATTTCAGTGTTAATACATTTAAAAGTCACCATGAATCTCAGTGCTTTCCCACATATCTCTTCCTGTGTGTGTAGGTCTGTCATTATGTATGTGTGTGCATTTATGTCTGTGCATACGTCTGTATGTGTAAGTGTATGTATGCATCTGTGCGTACAAGAATATATGTATGTGTGCTTATGCATATGCATTTGTTTATATGTATATATATATTGCTCAAATTTCTAAAGGTCTTGTAATAAAAAACCTGGAGTCAGATGTTGGGGTACATGCTGAAAGATCAGAGAGACAAAGGAACAAGCCACAGTTACTTCTCACCTCAGCAACTCCATGAACCCTCTGACTGAATGTCCCTGAGTCCTCAGCCAAAAAAGGGCTCCACTCAAAAAGGCTTCAGCCGTTCTATCTCCCCATGCCTTATATACCTTTCTCCACCCAGGCATAATACTTCCTTCCTAGTGCTGGGATTAAAGGTGTATGTGCTTCCCAAATACTGGTAGCAGAGGCATGAGATCTCAAGTGCTGGGATTAAAAGCGTGTGACTCCCAAGTATTGGGATTAAAGTCGTGTGCCACCACTGCCTGGCTCTGTTTCTCTCCTAAACTGAGTCAATCTCATGTAGTTCAGGGTGGCTTTGAACTCACAGAGATCCAGATGGACGTCTGCCTCCTGAGTGCTAGGATTAAAAGTGTGTGCCACCACTTGTAGATGTAATTCTGAACAGTTTTATTAAATAAGAAACACAGAGCCAAATGCAGAGTTAAAAGCCCAGAGATCAGAGAGCAGTAGCCAAAAGCTGAGACCACCTTCTTACCACCCGATGTCCTTGCCGTCCTTCCCCTCAGAGAGAGACCTACTTCCTGTGTGTCTGTCTTTTTATTGACTTTCTCTTCTGCCTTCTCATTTGTTGTAAACCCAACCACATGACCTCCTTGTCACTGCCTGCCTATACAGACTTCCAGGTCTCTATGGTTGGTATTGAGATTAAAGGCGTGTGTCTCCATGCTGGCTGTATCCTTGAACACACAGAGATCTGCCTGCCATGTGATTGGGATTAAGGGTGTGTACTACCAATGCCAGACTTCTGCTAAATGGCTTGTTATTAGCTGTGACCCCCAGGCACTTTTATTTATTAACATACAAATAAGACCACATTTCAGCACAAATAAAATATCACCATAACCACTGCCTGGCCTCTATGTTTAATCGAGTGGCTTGTTCTGTCCTGTAAACTCCAGGCAAATTTTATTAGGGTACACAATATCATTTGTACCATATATTAGGGTACCATATATTTGTGGCTATATATATAGAAAGAGTCTTATATACCTTTCTTTGATAGATAGATAGATAGATAGATAGATAGATATGGTTATATATCTGTGTAAATATATATATGCATGCATATGAAGACAGAACAGGGGTATGCTGGGGGGAGGGGGGATTCCAAAATTTAAGTGACGTACAATCAGAAAATTTGAAATCAGTGAATTTTAAATTTACATTACTGCCACAAGGTGGTGCCATAACAGAAATTGTGGCAAGTAAATGGGGATTCTTCCAGTATTTTCTCTGAATTTACATAATTTTCCATTATGCTTATACCTGCTATTGGAACTTGAAGTTCTAGCATAATTAAGTTATTTTGTATGTGCTGTGCAAACTGTAACCTCGTTGACAGTAAACTAAGTGTGTTGAGGTTCTACCACATTCTTTAGTTGCTTTTATTTCTTTCTTTGTAGCAATATGCTGTGATTTATTTGACAAACTGAATCACTGGCTATTAAAATGTAGTTTAATTTTTTTGAGATAAAAATGAATTAAATTGAAATGATATTACAAAAGCCCTTTGAGCCGGGCATTGGTGGCGCACGCCTTTAATCCCAGCACTCGGGAGGCAGAGGCAGGCGGATCTCTGTGAGTTCGAGGCCAGCCTGGGCTACCAAGTGAGCTGCAGGAAAGGCACAAAGCTACACAGAGAAACCCTGTCTCGAAAAAATAAAAAAAAAGCCCTTTGAGCAGTGATCTTTGTGTACACAGACCAGAAAGTATGGAGCTAAGTAAATGAGTGCTTCAATGCTGGTGACAATGACCAATTGTCCAGTTAAAGGGTCTGGCTATCAATCAACATTTGAACTTTTTTGTCAGATCCTTGTATCTGAATAGTTTGTCTTTTTAAAATGTTGCTACCTGACAGAAACATGACTTAATTAAGGCTAAATTTACTATAATTTAATAGTAGTAAGTCATGTAATCCATAGCAATGTTGAAGATGTTTAAAAACCTACAGAGAGGCTGGGCAGTGGTGGTGCACACCTTTCGTCCCAGCTCTTGGGAGACAGAGGCACGGGGATCTCTGTCTCTGTGAGTTTGAGGCCAACCTGGTCTACAAATCGAGTTCTGGACAGCTAGGACTGTTACACAGAGAAACCCTGTCTTGAAAAATCAAAGAAGAAAACCTACAGAGAGTTGTCGTGGTTTGGATTAATGAATTGTCAGCTCATATCATCAGCCATTTTCCATTTTTTCAAGTGGAAATGTTCTTGTGTGTGATCATCAGAGGCTTTCATGAGCTATAAATATAAGTTACATAATTTGTGTGCTAAGATTTTTCTCTTAATTTGTCACTCATTAAAATTTTAACTTTCAAATAAGACTTTATTTTTAGGTGATCAAATATGAAAGGTCTTTTTTCCTTTTAGTGTTAAAAAGGTGGAGCTGGAAAAATGATTCAGAGGCTAAGAGCACTTACTACTCTTACAGAGAACACTGATTCTGTTCCCAGCACCCAGTCTAGGCAGCTCAAAACTGCCTATAACTCCACTTCCAGGGAATCCAAATTCCTCTGCTGGCATTAACAGGAATCTGTACACATATGGCACACATAAATTCACTCATGTGTGCACATGAACACACAAATGTTTTAAATAATAATACATCGTTAAAATAAAAAAGTGGCTTTCTTCTCTAATGATTTGAAACTTTACCCTTGTTGTTTTCTAGTTCAAATATAGTCCAAATAGTCCTGTATTTGGATAGTTATATTCTGCTCCAAAGTTGACCAAAAGTTTATATACTCAAATACACTTGGTCACAAAATTATCATCACATCACACAATGGGGTCAGATATGAGGGCTGTGCATGAAGTCCCATACCCACCCTGTTGAGTGCCAGAGACAAAAGACCTGCCTGAAGTCCCATGCTTCAAGTGAGTGGCTTCGGTCTAAATGCACATTTTCCTTATTCCAAATTCAGCATTTCAACTATGCTGCTGCAGGACTCTTGTTTGAGATGAAAATTGATTATCGCTTTTTTTTTTTTTTTAACTGTGATTCCTTTCAGTAGCCCAGGAACGTTCCAGCTGCAGCAGCTTCCCGTGCCAGAACGGTGGAACGTGCATCAGTGGGCGAGGCAGCTTCATCTGTGCTTGCCGGCACCCTTTCACGGGGGACACCTGCGCTGTGAAGAACGTGGCAGAAAATGCCTTAGCACCAGGTACAAGTCTCACCTTCTTATACTTCGCAATGTCACCCACAAATACATGCTGGAAATAGTTGTGAAAGACCATTTGTGCCTTCATAGCCTGTTTTTCCTGTTTTCTTCACTTCCATAGATTGGTGTTAGTTGTACATTTGCTCGGAGAGTGCAACACTCCTGGCCCTGAGGCTGCTCGGCTGGACAGGGTACTGGCAGGCAGCTGACACCTGAGTTTGATGCTCAGATCCCACAGGGAAAGGGGAGGATTAACTTCTGAAAGCTGGCCTATGGCTTACATGCACACATACATAAAATAATAATATTAAATTTAATGTAGCACTCCTGACTTTTATATAAGAAAATGTGTGCAGCATTTTAAATGTATATGTTTTAAATATACAATCTTCAATGACCCCAGAATATTTCAAGTCAGACTTTACCTATTTCCTGTGTTCAAGAGTACATTTTATTCCATTTTAAATCTTTCCTAACTGTATGGGGCATTAATTACACAGAAACTTGCTTTTCCCTGCTTTTCCTTGATGAGCAAAGCTTCATTTCACTTCAGTCTCAGGCTCTAGAAATTATCACAGAAACTTGACTCTCCATCCTGGAGGCTTCAGTCCCTGCAGGGCATTCTGGCATCCTATAATGGATGCGCTTTGAATTCCTTTATCTCTAGGGAGCATAAAGCAGTGTGAAGATGATCTTGCAGGCATTTCTACGGAGAGTTGAGGGATGTCACAAGTGACCCTGATCTAAATGGAGAAACTGCGGCCCCAGGAGACTGTTTCCACAAACTTTAGCCCACAGTGGAGGCAGACATCCAGACACATGGGCATTGCTCAGTTTGATAGAGACCTTTGTGCTTCTGCTCAAGACTGTGTGGCAGAGATAAAACGAGAGCTGTAGGAAGAAAAACAAGATAAAAACCTAAAAAATAACTCTTGCCATGTTTTTCCTTAACAGATTTTTCCAAAGGATCCTACAGATATGCTCCAATGGTGGCGTTTTTCGTATCTCACACTCATGGAATGACAAAACCTGGTCCTATCCTGTTCAATGATCTAGGTGTCAATTATGGGGCTTCGTATAACCCAAGCACTGGCAGGTTCAGAATTCCATACCTTGGAGTGTACATATTCAAATATACTATTGAGTCATTCAGTGCTCATATCTCAGGGTTTTTAGTGGTTGATGGAGTAGATAAGCTTACATTTGAGTCTGAAAATACCAACAATGAAATACACTGTGATAGAGTTTTGACTGGAGACGCCTTATTTGAATTAAACTATGGGCAAGAAGTGTGGTTGCGTCTTGTAAAAGGAACAATTCCAATCAAATACCCACCCGTGACCACATTTAGTGGGTTCTTGTTATACCGCACCTAAGATTGTCTGAGAGGCAGACTGGAATGTCACTCCAAAGCTCTCTCTCTCT